>CANUEP010173513.1:0-16597 GCA_947857235.1 Jatropha podagrica
TTTTTGCTTTATTCATATTAAATCCAACTTTTCCTAGCATAAAAATAATAAATCAAGTTAAACCACTCTTTTAAGCACAAAATAATATCAAATTAACATAAATATAACAATAAACAAAAGTTGGATTTGCAAGTTATCACAGGGAGGAAGAACATACTCATCATGAAAAGTATTTAGGGTCTTTTTTTTTTTTTGAACCTTTTTGTTCTCCATTTGGAGTATTGACCTTTATGTAGTGGTGAATTCATCAATGTTTAGAGAAAGCAGCAAGTGATAATACGTAAGGCACCAATTCATGAGGGATTGGTGATTTCTTTTCTTGTTTTGATTCATACGTAGAAAAGTTCAAGGCGTGATTGGTTCTAAAGCAAAGTTTGATATCGATTTTACTTGTGCTTTTAATTAATACTTTATTTGATGAGGCAATTGCATCCTTTTTCCAATACCGTCTTCCTAAGGGATTACTTTATGCGTGTGCTTCAATGTTTTGGCTGCTCTTCCATTTGGCAATTTTAAGGTCAAATGGTGGCTTCAAAATACTTTTTCACTTGTGGGGAGCAACTTTTGACTATTTATTGAGGAAAAATATGAATTGGTCCAATTGGATTTGCAGGGTAATAAATTATTGCCCACTGTGAGATTATAATTCTCTTCTCAAGGTTTTTCTTTGAGGTCCTTCTAATTTGACAAATTTTCAAAATCTAGTAGTCTCTTCAAGATTTCCTTGAACTTTGGCACCGAAAACTTTCGTGTGTACTCCCCCATAAGTCATCAGAAAAATGATATTGACTTGCAATTTCTCAACTTAAATGAGAAACATCGAAAGGTTAATTCTTGTGATTAGTGTAATAGTCCGAGAATTTTGCTTCATCGCCCGAGAAGTCAGTGATTCCTTCTTCTTTTTCTATTTTTCGCAATACAAGAGAATAGATAAAACTCGAATAGATACACTTAAGCCAAATCCAGGGATAAACGCAGTTTTCTGCAGTGCAGTACAGCCTGCAAATCATATTACAGAAAGAAACCTCTCAATCTAAAAGCTAAAGTTTCCTGTTCCTTGGATAAAGTATTTAAGACGCTTATTTTTTGCGTTTATTTCCTTGCTTCCTTTGATGAAAATAGATGAGAACAGAAAATAGTATACATGGTCAATGTGAGGCTATAGTATATAAAGAAGCGGCGGTAGTTGGCAAGGTTGCAACTAACCTTTATTAAAAAATGTTCATCCATGTTAAATGTTATTCAACAAGTCGTAAGTTTATGAAATTTGTATATTTGGAATACGTCTTGTTCAGTCACACTCAGACAAGACCCCTGGTTGGTTTTCAGAATCTGCAGCCTGGTGGTTGGCATACAAATATTTCAAAGCAAAAAGCATATTAATAATGTGAAACGCCTCTCTCTATTCCATACCCATATCTTGATTATTGTGAAAGATTCAAAAATAGCAATATCTACTTGGAAATTTACAACGCAGAATGGAATATCAATAAATTAATTTACATTTAAGAAAAAAGAAAGAGAAAAAAAAAAGGTTGTAATTAGCTCTCTTTTCCATAGCTACCTACCTTCCCTACCAGAATGTGAAAGAGGTGAAGCCGAACTAGCTTCAACATCAATATCCCCGTAATCACCTCCAGAAGACCATGTACTACCTTTCTCAAAATTTGATGACAATGGATATGAATGCACAAAATCCTCAAATTCCATGCTACCACTGCCACCATCACCCTTTTTACCATCATATTCATCTGGGGCGGCAACTGTCTTGGGCAATGACGCTTCTCCTTCCAAATAGCTCACGACTTGCCTCATTGTAGGCCTCTTTTCGGGCGAATTATTAGAACATATTAATCCAAGTTTCAACACAACAACAGCCTCAAGATCATCAAACTCACCATTTAATCTTGAATCCACTACATCAAGAATTGCACCACTTCTCCACTTATCCCATACCCAATCCACCAAAATAAGCTCCTCTGGCAATGCTTTAGGCTCAATAGGCCTCCTTCCACAAACTACTTCAAGCAATAGTGCCCCAAAGGCAAAAACATCTGAACTAGTAGTAGGCTTGCCTGTTCTTGTTAGTTCAGGTGCTAAATAACCCAATGTGCCTACCACTCTTGTGGTGCTAGGATTACTACCCCGATCATATAATTTTGCAAGTCCAAAATCACCAAGTCTTCCGTTTAGTTCAGCATCTAACAGAACATTGCCTGCTTTTATGTCTCTATGAATCACAGTCTGTTCCCATCCTTCATGCAAATACAGAAGGCCAGAAGCAACACCTTTGATAATATTGAATCTTTGTTTCCAATTGAGAATTCTTTTAGGCTCATCAAACAGGTACTTGTCTAAGCTTCCATTAGGCATAAAATCATAGACAAGTAGCAAATCACCTCGTCGGCGACACCAACCAATCAATTGGACTAAGTTTCTGTGTCTAAGACGGCCAATACTAGCAATCTCAGATACAAATTCTCTCACACCTTGTTTAGATTCATGAGAAATTCTCTTAACTGCAACTTCAGTATTAGAATTTGGTAAAGTTCCTTTATAAACTTTCCCAAATCCACCAAACCCTAAAAGCTCTTTGTCTCTAAAACCCCTGGTTGCTTTCTTGAGTTCCTGATAAGTAAATCTATGAGGACCAACATCAAACTCCCATTCTTCTATAAAATCTGCGTTCTTGAGTTTCCTAATTAGGTAAATAGATACACCAATAACTAAGATTATAAACAGGACAGCAGAAGCTGCGACAGCTACAATCAGGACTGTATGATCCTTTTTAGGCCCAGGAAGAGGAGGAAGAGAAGTTAAAGATAAAGACTTAGCAATTCCATTTATAGTAAAACTCCATCCAAGAATATAGTGTGTGCTAGCTAGCAGACCAGTTGATGAAGAGAACCCAACAAACATATACTCTTTGAGATAAGGGGAGAGATCTACTTCAAAAGACAAGATCGGAGAGCTGGGTTTTATTGAAAAAGGTGAAAGCCTAACCTCTACAAGATTCTTGGAAGAATCATAATCAACCCAAGATTGAATAACCGTACCTATCTGTAGAGTTAAATTAATCTTTGTAGAATTATCAAGAAAATACGCAGCAGGAACAGACTTATTGGATTCCAAGCTATTTATGTCAACACCCACGTGGTTATCATTTATATCACCAAATTCAAAATCCCTAACTGTATCAAATTCAACTGCAAAAATGTGATTGGAGAAATTACCCATATCACTTGCATTGAGTAAGCCAAGGTACTGACTTGGAAGACTACCTGACAAGTCCTTTGAAGGAGAGATAGAGAAAGCAAAGCCATGGCCACCAAGCCGTGGGTATTCAGGAACTATAGCAAAAGCAAAGGCGGTAGAAAAGGAGAAAGCTTTGCCATTACTTGAATTCTTGAACTGAATTTGATTGGAGTAAAAAGCATGGCCTTTTAAGCGTTGAGTATTGTTTGTTAAACGAAGTATGCCATTATCTTCAATCTCTGCTCCATCATATAAGCTCATGTTGTTCTTGGCATCACCGAAGCCATTAGAGAAGAGCTCATTTAGCTGAGAAAAAACTGGGTTTAAAAGAAAAAGAAGAAAAAACAAGAAAACTAAGAGTTTCTTGAACATTATAGAAAGAAATTAGAGAGTTCTGGAACAGAGGATGTTCTAGGGTAACATTTTATTTTTGTACGTGTTTAAGTTGGCTTTGAAAAAGAAGTAAAAGAGAAAAAGATCAGTGGGTGCTTCTAGGATGGTGGAGGGGAGATCTGATATATTATCTCACATGGGGTTTCACAGACAGTGACTGTAGGCAGCAGAGCATTAGAGTCCATTTTGGCTTCACCCACTAATTTGAAAACATTGGAGGTAAATGCTATATTTGCTATATATTCTTGGCCGGTATGAGTTGGCTAAGCTTGTTCATATATTAAATTATTGTCCTTGCAATTAATTTCACAACCAGAGTCTACCATTTTCTCATATCCCAATGACTACCCAGCAGAAGTCTAGTATCGCTGACTCCATTTCATTTTATTTAACCAACTCATACACGACGCACTTTCACCTGAAACGCTAATCACTTGTACATAATTCTTCGGGCCCGAGTGACAGTGAAGTGAACAGTAAAAACTCTAATTCTCTTTTAATTATTTATAATTAAGGAAAAGTTGAAGTGATAATATTAATCTTATTAGTTGTAAGGAAATAGTTTAATGAAAATGCGTAAATTTATGTTAGTTACATGTGGTATTTTAAAATGTGTTTAATCAAATTTATACATAAAGAAGTATCATTATCAACAAGACATCAATGCTAATTGCATATTAAGGTAGATGTAATTTCATAATTTTGACCTAAGCAAACCTAACAATAATGTAATAGAATAGTCCTTTGATAAAGACATAATCCTTTTTTTGTAAACTTTGACATTTCATTAAAAAAAGTAGGATAAGGTATCTCCACTCTAAATTTGTTTATGAACATTCCAATTCACATAGAACACAATAAATTTGTGGTATTCACCAACACAAATAATTTTGTGTCCAGTTCGAAAAATACACACAGTGAGAACCCACTTTTTTGAATTTATTGCTTTCACACATACATATTCTGTCTTGATGACAACCACTCAACAAGGACAAGACCTTTTAGAGTACAAAGGAGAGAGTTTTGGGGCTGTCTAGATTTTGCTGTAGCTGTTGGGGGGCTCCACCCTTCAAAACACCTCCACCATTGCTTTCTTCAAAAACCCTTCCCTCCTTTTGTGTTGGGAAATTGGTCTCTCTGCAAGGGAAGCTTACAGGAATTTTTTTTTTTTTTTTTTAATTTTTCCGAAGTCGGTGCACCTCAGAACCCAATACAATGTGATGAATTTCAAATTCTTTGTTGTATTTTTCCTAACATAAAATACGAAATATATCTTGAAGTGGACAAAAAAATAAATGTAAAAAGACAAGCAATGATTAGCTTAAGAAATAGCCAATTGGAAAAGGAAAAGAAAATCAAGTCAAAATTTTTTGAAGACTCCAACTTCAAAAATTAATTATTTGACGTAACTATCTTCTATGGCATTCGGTTTTGCACCAAAAATTTCTCTGAAACTGTAATTGATGCTCAAAACGACAATGTCCAAAGCTTGAAGATTGATTCGTTTCTGGGTTTTTATATTTGAAAGTACATGTGGCTTTACGAATAAAAGGTTGGTGATATATATGAAATAAAATAATAATAAAACCCAGTCATTTGTTTGGTATTGATTAATTCTTTATTTGATGTTAGTCATATGTTTATCCATAACTGCTATAAGAATGTGTAGTTAATACATATTCTTTGTCGTGAAAAGAATATTAAACTCAAGGGGAAAAAAAAAAAAAAAAACGAAGATTGTGAATTTTTTTAAAGCAATTTGTGGATTTTTCCAATTTTTTTTTCCATTTTAGAGAGAGAGAGAGAGAGAGTATGCAATGAATGTGAAAAATACAGATTTTAGAATAATGGTTAGTGTTATAAACACTATAATATAATGGTGGCAATTAAGTTTATTAAAATATTATTTATTTATCTAAAAGTTATGTTTTTTTAAATAAAAAATTATATTTTTTGAGATAAATGATTATAATTTTAATATAAGATCCTTCGTCCTATAAATTCAAAAATTAATATCTTAACACATAATCAATTTCTTTTTAATCTCCTTTATTCTATTTATTACATTTCTATATATGTGCTCTCTATTTATTATATTTCATAACATGTTATTAGCACAAAATTCTAGTTAAATCATATAAATTCATTTTAATAACACTTTTGATTTCGTGGAATTGCAACAATTAAATTTAAAAGTTGCATATTTAAAGTAGTTAACTTTAAAAGGTAATTTTATATATAATTTTAATATCTATTTATTTTAGATATGAATTATACATATAAATTCAAATTTAAATTTTATATTTGATTGATTATTATATAAAATATAATTTTATAATCAAATTAGTATGATATTATTTTTTTTTATCATGTTAAATTCTGTAAAGTTGGATTTGTAACACTTAAATATTAATTATGAATTATTTATCTTTATATGTGTCATGAAAACGGGATAAAAAAGAAAATCAAGGAATTAATTGAAATTATACTAAAATAATAATTTTCTTCCACTAGATATTTGATAATTAAATATCCGCTTATTTTATTTATAAAAAGATAATAATATTTTATATTTTTGAATTTGCTCCTGCAATAGTATTATCGAAAAAAAAAATTATATTGTGGATTTTAAATTAGTTTCACTCTTTTTGTTATTTACATAATAAGATTTTTTTTTCATTCTCTGAAATGAATGAAATAATATATCATAATTCTAGACATAAATAAAATAATGACATATTTATCATTATAATATAAAAGATGTCATGACATGAAATCCACTCAATTAGATTTATTTTATTCTCTAGAGTGAATGAAATAATATATAATATTAAGTGTAAGTGTAAATAATGACAATAATTCTTGTCATTAAAAATGTTAATAAGATTATTGTTAAGTCATCGATCCTTATAATTGCAAAAATCATGAGTAATCAAGATAAATCTTACTACTATAAGTGACAAAGAATAATATGACATGTTGGTTACGTACTTATTGTACACCAGAATATATAAAAATAAATTTTGACTTTGAAAATTTATTAGAAACTATTATATAACATAATAGTTGTCTATAAGTTTATTAAAATATTATTTATTTATCCAAAGAATAAAAAATTATGTCTTTTGAGATGAAATATTATATATTTTAATGTAATATTATGTCTTTTAAAAACAATTTTTATATTCTATAAATAGACCTTTGATCATACAGATTGAAAAACTAAAATCCTAATATATAATCAATTTCTCTCTATTTTCTCGTATTCTTTCTATTACATTTTCACATATATTCTTTATTTATTATATTTCATAATAGCTAGGAAATTTGGCTCTCATTTTGCAAATAAGAGAATAGGCATTCGACTGTTTTTTAGGTAGAGAGAGGTATGGGATTTTACATTTAAGGCAATTTATTATGTGCAATCACAACTAAATCTTGCATTGTAATTCTCAAAAAAAAAAAAAAAAAAAAGAATCTTGTATTGTAGATAACAAGAATCCGAATCAAAGTGCCAATTCACCTATACACTTTCAGACACTTGATTGATAAGTCACTATTCTGGAGCAATTTGAAAGTAACTTTCATCAACTCGCACTATTCTGGTGTGAATTTTTATTTATATAATTTTATATTTTCATTTACAACTTAAAATCAGATTGACTTTTTTTTTTTGGTATAATAATAAAAATAAATAAATAAAGTTGGTATATGAAAATTGAAAGAATGGATTCAGCGAATAAGAGTAGTTTTCTTGTTTATGGGGTAAACGTATCTTAAATTATACATAGAGTCAACAACTGCTCCCAAGTCCTAAACAAAGATTACTACTACTCTTATGTTAGAGATGACATATTGATAACGACATGTCTCCTTAAATCAAAAGTATTTTATAAATTATAAAATAATTCGATAATTTCTTTTCTTCGTTTTTTTCCCTTCTTTTTGCATTAAACCTTCTTCTTTTCTTGTAATTAATGGAAACCAACAAAAATAATAATAAAAGCAACTTATGACAATTGGTCCAGTGGTCGATTTCACACTTGGTTCGTAAAATTGATGAAAGCCTTAAAATATCCTTCCAATAATTATACATCAAATCAACATTTTATGTATAAAAAGCAAAAACTTGTAAAATTGTTGCACCACAAACGTGGAGTCTCCAAAGACAAATATCATAGGCTAACGCTAAATCTTGCTCAATGGCAGTCAAAGCACAAACAAGTAGATAGTTTCAAAAGGAAAAACAATCTGCATATGATACATTCTCAACCATGGAAATAGGGATAAAGAGTTCTTTAAGAAAGAAAAATAAACAACCTCAAACATGACAAAAATTCCAGACTCCTAAACACAAAGGCCATCTCTGCCAGGTAAATATTTTGTACAGTCGCGATCCCAAATCCACTACCTCCTCCCTTTTTTTTACACCCTTAAAACTTGTACAGTAAATTTTATCTCCTCTGCAACTGCAAGAGCATCAGTACGTTGTTCGCCGTCTGACCCTCAGGTAGCCTGAATCTAAGGTATATCCTCAAACTAACAATGTACAGTTTTTAAGTACAACTGACAATTTTTATTTTCATAAAGCTCCAATCTATCCAAATAAATAGATGGAGCCATTGCTAGATATCAAAAGAAAGAAGGAAGAGGCACTCGTACTATCCTCAGTTAGCTGTACAACTTCTCCTATGACATCTAAGCCGCAGCTGGGTGCAGGGTAAGGATGCTAATCCTCCTCTCTGCAAAAGATATAAGCATTTGTTAGCAAGTGAAAATATGCAACATCTACCCCATCAAGAGTTGAGAAGTACTAGTATTAAGAAAGGAAAAACTTGGCGAAAGAACTGAAAAATCTTCAAGTAATAAGCTATATACATGATTGTTTGTGCTTTAGATAACAAAAAAAAGAAAAAGAACATTGAAATTATGCTTCCTAATTTTAATTGGTTGATGAATGACGATAAAATAATTTCAGGCATGCATAGGGAATATGTATTTTACAAGTACGTCAAAATTTTCTAGCTACTCTTTCTTTATGATGCTCAACTGCATTATAAATATTTTCAGATGTAAGTTCTCTTGACTCACTGAACACTAAATAATACTCATCTGGCCCAGTTAAGTCATTAAGCAATTGTCAAACAATGACTGCGCTAAAAGAACATGGTAATTGGCAACAAAGAGATAATGCACTGGAAGTTTCTAGCTAATTTTCGTCCAAATATGTTGAAATAAGATCAAATTATTATAAAGCAGGACAAAATGAGTAGACGAGTTACCTCCAGCTGCAACAAGTTTCTCTACACGCGCAACTATGTGCTTCCCGTAAGTATACTTCTTCAGAGCATTTAAGTGAACCTTTATTCGGTTAAGGACTAGTTCAAGTTGCTGGTCATCACAAGTTTCCAGCACTTTCTGTACAACGTAATTAGCAAACTGATCTTTCATCATAACCTGCAAGAACAACAAAACAAAAATCAAAATGAACGTTAGTTTAAGACAAAATTAAATTCTGGAAGCCATCAACTCAAGAGAGATTAGCAAATAAGGTGCATTGAACACCTTAAAGTAGCTAAACAAAATATTTAGCAAAAATGAAAGCACCACTTCAAATAACTGGATTTTAAGAATGAGAATTTTGTCATTCACAAGAGTAGATTCATCGAATGGTCTAGAGAGAGGAGAGGTCAACCTCATCTTCATAGGCCCATGACTAAAATGGCAAATGCAGAAACATTCCAATAGGACACAAAAATGACTCTTTATTTTGAAGAAAAACACAACATTCCACTCCATTTCTTCCACATGCAGTGCACTCAAACTCCTTCCCTTAGTTGTATCAGATTAGCGTATTTATTTGAGACATAATTGGCATTTGCAAAATTGGACTAATGCCAATACCAATTGAAAAGAACATAGAGACAGCAGAGAAAATGTTGCAAAAGGCCCCTCCCATATCAGCAATGTACTTTTAAGATTCTACCATCATGTGAAAACAAATCAAAGATACTCAAGAAAGACTACAAGCAAAAAGCTTGTTAAGCATTCTCAGTCTATTTAGTTATAGGATGCTAATGGGTACCTGAAGAGGCTCATTTTCATCAGTGGTACCAAGCATCTCGTCCACCAGGGCCTGGCGCTCTACAGGAGTACCGAATGTTAAACACTTTTCTATGACATTAGAAGCAAACTTCTGCTGACTCATTTGAACTATTTGCCCTGTTAATTTCTTTATTATTGCTGAACGTTCATGCGGTTTCCCATGCTCCAGCACATGCTGTAATATTGGAGCAATCAATCAGAAAGCATAGTTGAAAACAGGTAAACAAATAAGCAGATAGGATGTAAGTCCCCAAGGGTAAACGACGTGAAGAAAGATGGCAGTTATTATTATTTTAATTTGCATACAGGTGGAAAGAAATAGCTTAAGTCTAAATGTCTAATCAATTTATCACATGAATGTCAAAAGTAAATGCTGAACCAAAGTATTTCAGGCACTTGAACTGTGAGAATATTTTGCCTTAAATTTTACATGTGACATCATGGTCAGTAATTTACCAAGTAAATGAATATGTAGGTCAGTGGTTGGAACTGGAAGTACACACCAGCCCAGAAATAAATGATAAGGAAAATTATAATCATACCCTTATATTTTGCCAAAAAAAAAAAAAAAAAACTACTTTACCCTTGTCTTTATGAAAATAAACAGTATGCGCTCATATTTTCAGTCTGTTACAGTATCTTCCCTTCCATCCATTTTTTACGAATTTAGACATTAAATGGTCATGAAATGTTGACCCTGAATTGAACAATTCCCTCTTTTTCCTTCCTCTCCACACTTTTGATTTGGAAGGTTTCAATAGTCAACCCATCTTCTCCAAAAGGTCAGCACTCTTTGTTTACTTCCTTTCCATTTTTGTGCGTTGAATGAAGCTGATATCCATTACCCAACTTACTCATGACCTCATCATCGTCAAACCATGACCCTGCTCAACCAAATGCCTTAAAAAGTGCTGATATCATCAAATCTATCCCTCATTCATCCTTATCCTCTCCAAAGCTAAAGGTTCCATTCCTTTGCCTCCACCACACACCATTAATGCGGTTGCCACCAACACCATCAATAAAGCTGATAGCAATGGAAACAATGTTGCTGGCAGCAGCCTTACTTCCCAACCCACCCCTCAAAATGACAATAGTGTTACCACAGTAGTAAGAGAACAGCTCTGCTCCTCCGTCCATGGCTAACACTTCTGACGGCTCTGTTTCCCGAAAGACCCTACCATAGTCATACTCGATTCTGCTAATTCCACTTTGATTCACCACAGTATAACCCATCTCATCACCATTACCCATAAAACCAAACAAGCACCAAGCACGCAACTCCTTCAATTAAAGGATTGTGTTACTCTAAAGTTCTCTCACATACTTGCTAAGCTAAGCTAACCTCTTAGGGGTATTTTGGCCACAAATTTAATATCTCTCTCCTTAGACCATCATATTCTACATTGGCTTGCACTTAAAATTGCAAAAAATGAATGGAAGGGAAAAATAGTTTAGTGGACTGAAAATACGAGATACAGTGGCCTATTTTCAAAAAGACAAGGGTAAAGTACTTTTTTTTCCTGGGAAAAATATAGGGTACAGTTATAGTTTTCCCTAAAGGATATTGCTATTATCTAAACAAGTTATAGTTGTGTAAATTAATTAGATATCTTGTCAAAAAGTGATAGAAAGGTTGATTCATTTCATTTACATATTGTATATTTCAGTTGTACATTCACAAAATAAGTAGCATAATCAATTCTCTCACCAACTCCTCCATAGGAAAAATGGTTTGAGGACCAAAATGAGAAACATTTAAGTTCCATCCTTCATTGCTATGCTGTTGTTTGTTCTTTATGCTCATTTAATAATCTACCAAGGTGCTTTCCTCAAATTTAATAAGGTACATCTTTTTTTTTTTTTTTTATCAACTGAATTGACTTGGTTCCATGAGGCTAGAGAGATCAAAATAATGCACTGTCAAGGAAGGACCCAAGAAGTTATCCAACATCAACCACAAAAGCATAGGTTGATTTATGAACTTTCCTATCAAAGAATGAAATGATAGAATGAATAAATATCTCATCAAGCAAAAAATTAGATGAAGCAGTGATAGTTCAACCTAGGAGCTGCGCCTGAAACTCTCAAATGCTATACTGCTTAAATACTCCCCTAAGACATGATTTGTATTTCCTTACCTTTTCTTATATGCAGCAGATATTTACTAACAGATCAAACTATAAAATAATTATCTTCATCTTGAATAGCCATTATTCAGTATAATCTATTCATATTTCCTAGAGATAATATAGATTTATCTCAAAAGGATCATTCATATAAGTACAACAAACCTGTACAACATAGTTTCCATACTGATCTTGTGCCAACATGATAACAGATTGCAAAATCTCATCCATCATTATACATTGGGTTTTAGCATCATGGCAATGCTCAAGGACTCTCTGTCATATACAATTTGACGCAAATTAGAATCATAACTGATGGACATATATTTATAAATAGACAAACAACGATACATGCACATGCAAAATACACATGCATATACACAAACACGTACAGTCTATATATAGATAAATATACATGTATGTATAGGAATAGAGTATATAAACCTGAATGACCCGACAACCATAGGGATGAGTGGACAGTGTCACAACTTGATCATAAAAAGTTGAAACAATGAACTGTATAGCATCTTCAGGTACACATTCAATACACTTTTGGATGACATGATTCCCATTCTGATCACGTACACAGCGCATAATATGACCATCAAGCTCTGTCACCATTTTTGTTTGCTGGTCCAGTTCAACCACTTCTATAGCCTGGTTACCAAGATCAAAGAGTGGAATCCAAACATATCATTCTATTATGATCAAAAAGTGAAATCTGAGATTTTAATGTGAAACAAAACATCACTACATTATTATGAAGATAAAATTTTTAAGACATTTTCCCTGAAAAGGAAACAGCAAACTTAACATGTCCTCAGTAACGAGATAAAATACACGATGGTGCTTCAGAACCAAAATCCAATCCATGAGGAAGTGTTACTTCGCATCAAAGAGTTTTTCAGAAATTAAAAAATTTCAAGTAAACAAAAGACTAGATGTCAAATCCAGTGAATGAAAATATCCAAAACTCAAGGGATGCAATATGAAAAAAACCATGATTTTTACTGGTCTAGATGATTCCCCTAACTCAGTTAGTATAAGTACCACTGAAAAGAAGGGAAGTCTAGCTTTCAGTGGATTCTTTCCCCTCAGCTGGGTAAAAACAGAACAAACTGTTTACTCCCCCAACAGTACAAGGCAAGATCATGCTGTAGCAACTCTATCTTAAGCTAATAGAAAGAATATAGAATCAAACATCAGAATCGCAATGCTGGGGTTAAAAATAAAAAAACAAAAGAACAAAATAAAGCAAGTATCACAAGGAGGGTCCGAATATACAAACCTTTTGTATCACTCGACAACCATACATTTGAAGGCTAAGAGTCAGAACATGCCCAGTTAGCTGGTCAGCAAGTTCTCTTATTTGGGATGCAGATCCATGCTCAAAAAACTGAAGACAAAAAACAGTTATGCCATGCCTAAGTCATTCATCATGGATACAAGAATATATTGTTATTAAAGGCCCAGCATGACCATCATAGTCATAGGCCAATTAAGTTTTGTAATAAGAAATACCTTTTGAATCACATAATTACCAAAAACATCTGTCATTAAGGAAAGGGCTTGGGGCATAATTTCATTGAAAACCATGTTTTTCTCTTCCGTTGTAGCAGTTTCAAGTTTCTGCTGTATGAATCGACTTCCATACTGATCAGCACTGTTCATCCAAAGGTATTGTACAAGAACAAAATTAAATTTCTGGAGGGCCAAAGTAAAAACACAAAAGTTTGACCAAGAGATATATACCTGAACTCAACAACATGACCCGCTATTTCCAACAGTTCAAAACATTTAGTTTTATTGCTTTTGAACTCATCAAGCAAAGAGGAAGGAAAACTTTCATCCAGATTACCACCAGATTCTGAGTGCCAAGATCCCATGACACCCCCAGACAGATTACTTATCCCAGCAGTAAAACGCATGTTTCGGTCATTGTGCCTGACAGGACTGCCCGATCCAATAGGAGAACTTGCAAGAAGGGGGGCCCCTATTGGGCTCCCAGGATATGACATGCCAAGACCAAATGTTGGGCTACCATAGTAATTATGATTCAAGCTACCGGATTTGCCAAGGTAGGAAACACCATATTGTGATTTTTGAGGAGAAACCAATGCTCCTAAGTAAGCTTTTTGAAGTAGATCCATGTATGAATTACCAAGATACTCCCTATCCATAGAAGGGTCATTTAGAGTTGCAAGCTGCGCAGCAGCATATTCATTTGATCTCAGGTACTGAAGATACAAGGGATCCATAAGGGGCACCTGAAGAGCATTACCTGCAGTCTGATTTCCAACTCTGCTGAGATTCTGTAATTCTGGAGCAGCGGCCATTAAATTTGGTCCCAATGCATTGAGTGATCTAGAATCCAATCCAGTTCCTCCCACTGCAGATGCAGCAGCAACATTTTCAAATAAAGGTGGTAAACCACTACTCCCAAGCTGGCTTCCCATCATGGATGGAGATGAAGGGTTCATAGGATACCCACTCAAGCCAAAGTTTGCAAATGCCGAATTCATGTTATCAACATGATGGTGGTCAGAAGGGGAGCCTCCTCTGCCATTAAGAGTTGGTGTCGAGGGCCCATTTAGATAGGAATTAATAGACGAAGCAGACTTATTCAAAAACGGCTGTTGCTTGACATGATTCAGGTTGTGGTCACCTTGCAAATTGAAGAGATTACGGTGATCATCAATGTTATGTTGGCCCCGAGATATTGAGTGACTCTCTTCATCAACTGTTGACAGATTCAATCCAGACAGAGCAGCTAATAGCTCAGCAGACTCATTCAAGCTTGATGAGACACCTTTGAATGAGTTTGAACTGCTCGATTCTCTTTTGTCAATAGAATTGGACCTGCCACCTCCAATAGGTGGAATCCTAGGACTAGGAGCTCTTGCAACATGTTGAAGGTCCGGTGTAGTGCTTCGTGACAATGAAGCACCTAAAGCAGAAGCATAGGTATGAGAACCTGTTGCACCAACATTTGGGACCACAGGAACACCCTGTTTATTTGCAACAGAGCGCAAAGCATCAGCAGATGCTAAATCATGAAGGTCAGAAAACTGGGTTTCAGTAGTTTCTATATTATCATCAAATGCATTGCGACTAGCTGGACGAGAAGGATGCCTTGAGATGGGGTTTGCATGGCCCATATCATCCTGCATTGTAACACCAAATCATTAAGAAAGGAAACAGGCCAGGAGAAAGTGAAAGACAACGAAACTCAAGAAATGTCTGAAGAACGGGTAATCAATAACTTAAAATTAAATAAATGACAAGCTGCAATTGAAAGAAGAATTGTCAAAAATCACGCTTTTACAGCAAGCAATTGCAGTGTCAGACATAAAACAAACAGCAAAAACTTGTAAATATAAGTTATGTGTTATTTATTTGTCCAAAGTCACAAAATAAATGTGCGCATAAACAGAGAAGAAAATGCAAGCTAAAAAAAAACATTAGTGCCCTCTCAACAAGATCCAGGTATGCCTAGAACTCCGAGAGAAAGCAACTAAGAAGAACACTAAAATAGCAAGAGGAATAAAACAACAGGTACTCGCTTTCAAATTACTATCAAACTCAACTGCACCAAATTTTACAAAAAAGGAAACCAAAAATCAACCAAACAGACTTCCATTCCACTCTCATGTAAGATTGCTGAACACTAAAATACGCATCAGTGTAGTGTCAGTAAAAACAATAACAATTGGCAACAGATAATGCAAAGACTAACCAGCCCAACAAGGCGCAATTTAATAAGCTTTCATAAATACAAAAGTAGAAAAATAATCCACATTGTCGAATCAAAAACTATGGTATGGCAATTAATTCTCTAAAAAGAACCCAAAAAAGTAACATAACAATAATCAGAACTTACCAATTTAACGAGCAATATATCAGTAACCTGAATACAGAAAACAAGCTATATGACGACATAGCGATTGCTTCAACAGGTTACTCCAGAAAAAAAAGCATAAAATTAAAATATCACACAAAAAAATCGAGAGAATGAAAATCATGAAGCCATAGAATCTAAAGATCACTAAAAATTTCGAACAGCAGCTGTCAAATGATGATCATTGTTTCATATGATATAATCAATGCCAAGACAGCATGCACCTCATCTAATCCAGAGAAAAAACCACCATATTAAATTGCACTCTACTCTTCAAAATACCATGCAAAATAAACATCATCATCAAGTAATCAAAACGAACTGCTTAAAAAATCTCACAAGCGAGAACTAGTTTTTCAAAAACCACGGTAAAACAACACAAGACACTGACAATTCAAGTTTCACCTGAATGATTTCTGCAATGCTCTTTTGCCTGCTTCCTAGGCCCAACCCAGGCAATCCAATCAGCCCATCTCCTCCCCATTCCACTCCTACACCATTTCCATTCTCCTCCTTACCTCCTCCAAACCCTGGCGGCGCCGCGAAAAGTGACCTGTTCCCTTCATTGTTGCCACTTCTACTTCCCTTCCTTCTATCCCCAACCACAGAATTAACTCCACCACCGTGTAATCTCTGTGCAAACCTCCAATCCTCCTTCGACAACAAAGGAGGAGGTAATCTTGGATTCAAGTTAACATTAGAGTAATAATAATTAACGTAAGCTGGATCAGACCTTATCTCCTCCTCGCTCAAGAACCCACCTTTGCTGTTCTTTTTTATACCAGCTAACCCAGTAGCATCAAACAAACCTCCAATC
>CANUEP010173620.1:0-27944 GCA_947857235.1 Jatropha podagrica
AAAATTATTAAATACATTATTATACATTCATTGTAATTTTTTCGGCCCTAAATAATACCAAGTCCTGTCCCGATTGTACTTTTCACATACCAGTAAATCACTTTTACGAACACTGAAATTGGAATATTACAATCCCCCCCCCCCAAAAAAAAAAAAAAAAAAAAAAAGAAATTCATCCTCGAATTTCACCTTACATAAATAACTGAGGGTGCTGCTGTCTCATCTGCTTTTCTCTTTCCCACGTAGCTTCCTCTATCTTATAATTCCTCCAAAGGACCTTCACTAGAGGTATTATCTTATTCCTTAATTCTTTAACCTCTCTAGCAAGTATCCTTACGGGTTCTTCCTCATACATTAGATTTGGCTCAATGGTGACAGAATCAGCGAAAATAATATGTAAAGAGTCTGATCTGTATCTCCGTAGCATGGATACATGAAAGACATAATGTATCCAATCCAAGTCTAGTGGTAAAGCTAGTCTATAGGCTAATGGTCTCACACGCTCTAAGATCTCATATGAACCTATAAACCTAGGACTAAGCTTACCCTTCTTACTAAATCTCAAAAATTTCTTCCATGGAGAAACCTCCAAGAATACACTGTCACCCACTGAATACTCGATATCCTTCCTCTTAAGATTAACATATGACTTCTGACGATCCGAAGCCGCTTTCAACCTTTCCCTTATGACTCTAACCTTATCCTCTGTGTCTCGGATCAAATCGAGACCCACTATCATACGCTCACTGCGCTTTGTCCAATATAGGGGTGTCGTACACTTTCTACCATACAAAGCCTCGAATGGAGCCATCTGAATACTCGACTGATAATTGTTATTGTAGGCCAACTCAATAAGCTGAATATACTTCTCCCAACTAATACGAGCATAGAGCATGGGTTTCGATTTAAGGACCCTTTCGCCTTCCCAAATGGACCAATAATTAGATCCAGGGCAAAAAGGCTGAAAGAGACATTACAGGGCTACATGCAACATTTTGTAGATAAAGAGTTAAAGCTATATGAAGATGGGAATTATGGACCAAGACCTCTTTATCTTGTGGAGGCTTGGAAAAGTTAATGTTAGGCTTTTGTAATGGCCCTATTAAAATTACATCACTTTATTATTTTGGGCTGATTTTATCATGCATGTAGTTGGGCCAAAATTAATTTGTTTATTTGGGCCTAAAATGACTTCATTTAGTGTGTTTTAGTTGAACACATGTGTTTGGACCTTAGGGCAGCCTATTTAGATACTTTTCATTAGGGTTAGGTTTGTTTGAGGCATATAAATATCCTCCTTAAGATGTAAAATGGGATGAGTTGTTTTTTATCACAAACTTGTGGTCGCTTGTTTTTTTTTGAGTGAGGAGTTTGTCTTCTTCACTTATTGCATCAAGAATTGATTACTTATCAAGATTTCATCTTGTGGTGTTTTTCTTTCTTGTTGATTCTACCCTATAATCCACATTCTCAATCCTTGTTGTTTGGGAGTTTGGTAGGGAAGGATTTGTCTTTGGTTAGTATTCTTGCGTGAATTGCTTGCTGGAATTTCAGATTACATACTAATCGTGGAGTTTTTGCATCATTTGGTATTAGAGCATTAGCTTTGGATTAATTCTAATTTATCTATCCTAAATACACAGTATTTGTTTTTTACATCAAGTAAGTTGAATTCTGTAGTTTAATTATTAATGTTGTCTTGTGTGCTATTGCCATTTCTTGTTTTCTTATTGTGGATCAAGGTTATTTCACCATCTCCTTGGTTTGATTAGTCATATAAAAGTAAAAAAAAAAAATCAGATTATATAAAAGTTTGTATTACTCTACTGTCCTTACATATGGAATTGTTGTTTTGTTTGTTCCTCAATTTTCACCCTAAATTGCATCCTCAAACTTTGGTTTCCAGCAATTACTAATTGATTTGGATTGAAATTAAAGGTTATAGTATGTATGTATTAAGTGAGAATCATTTAGCCTTATTGCTGTCATACTGTTCCTATTACATTTTTGGCTTAGTTTTGGTGTCAAAATTCGATTTTCCTTTGGAAAAAATTGAACTCTTTGCATAATTTTCTATTTGTCAATTTCTTTACACCCTTTTAGTTTTCTATCTTTGATTAACCTATAATTGCCTCTATTGCATTAATTAAGTAATGATTTGCATCCTTGTTATTTAAAATTGATAAACATCATATAACATAAATTCTTAATCGTGTGTTATCTTTAGTTTTGAATTGTTCATGTGATCTTGTTTTTAGAATTGTAATTCTGCATTTCTTATTTAGACATATCATTGTGATCTTATAAACTACTACTCGAGTAATCTTGTTGAGTTGATTGATTCTGAAGTGCAACTTGAAGAAGAAGATAATAGTGGTAAAAGGGAGAGTGTGTAAGATCAAAAGAGGGTAAAAGCCTAAAATTTGAGTGAAACACGAGGGAAGTGACACCTGATTTGAGGGTAAACACATAAGGGAGTGTTTGTGAGGATCTTATTTAACCTTTCTTTCTCGCTACAATTCATTATGTCTACCTCAGATGATGAAAAGAAGGAACTTACTATGAATGACGTAGTTTACATTATACAAGCTATGCAAAAGTAATTTGAGAAGTTTGGCCGTGACATGAATAACATGAGAGATGATATGGATAATGTCCTATAAAGCCAACAAGCTGATTCTTCTCATAGAAGAGTTGATAGAGGTAAGCTAGTCATGACCAATGAGGAAGAATTGGAAGGGGATAGAGTTGGTGATGGTGGTGAAACCATATTTGAACAAAGGAGCCCTGAAAGGAGGGATAGTAACATTAATTCCATTAAGATGAAGATTCCTACTTTCAAAGGAAGAAATGATGGTGAAACTTATTTAAAATGGGAACGGAAGGTGGAGCTCATTTTTGAGTGCCATAATTAATCTGAAGAAAAGAAAGTCAAGTTGACAGCGGTTGAATTTACAGATTATGCATTGGTTTGGTGGGATCAACTCATTACATCTAGAAGAAGAAATGGGGAAAGGCTTATTGATACTTGGGCAAATATGAAGGCTATCATGAGGAAGAGATTTATTCCATCCTCCTATTATAGAGAAGTTCATAAAAAACTACAGCGGATGATTCAAGGCTCTATGTCCGCGGAAGATTACCACAAAGAAATGGAGATGGCTATGATTCGAGCAAATATAGAGGAGGAGAAGAGTAAAGAAATAGGCATGGATTCGAAGGAAAAGTGGTTGGATTCTAGCAAGCAAAAAGGTACCTCAACCTTTAACAAAGGTTCTTTTGAAACTCCTACTTCTTTTAATAAACAACGGAACATTAAATGCTTTAAATGTTTGGCTATTGGACACATTGCTTCACAATGTCCAAATAAGAAAGTAATGTTTATTAGAGATAATGGTGAAATTGAATCTAAGTCTGAATCCGATGATGAAAGTATGCCACCTTTAGAAGATTGTGATGATAATGATGATGTTGAATATGTTGTTTGTGGTGAGTCATCAGTCCCTAGGCGTGCTCTTAACACTCAGGTTAAAGAGGAGGGTTTAGAGCAAAGGAAAAATTTGTTTCACACTAGATGTCTTATTAGTGAAAAAGTTTATAATATGATTATTGATGATGGAAGTTGTTCTAATATAGCTAGTACAATTTTGGTTGATAAATTGGGCTTAAAATGTGAAAAGCACCCCAAACCATATAAATTGTAATGGTTAAATGAATGTGGAGAAGTAAGGGTAGTCAAGTAGGTTTTGGTTCCTTTCTCAATTGGAAAGTATATTGATGAGGTGTTGTGTGATGGGGTACCTATGCAAGTAGGTCATGTATTGTTGGGACGACCATGACAATTTGATAGAAGAGTTATGCATGATGGGTATATGAATAGGTACACCTTTAACATGAATGGACAAAAGATCACACTTGTTCCATTATCTCCATTTGAAGTGTACCAAGAGCAATTGAAAATGTTGAATGCTTCACAAGGAAATTTGGGTAGTGAGATAAATAAAAAAATAAGGGAAAAGAGGCCAAGAGAGAGAAAAATAAAAGTAATGGCCCAATGGTGAGTGAGTGCTCAAGTAAGGAAAAGAAAGAGGGAGGTAGAAAAGAGAAAAGTATAGTGATGAGAGAAAAGAAAAGTGAAAAGAAATAGAGTTTACATGCAAAAGAGAGTGATTTGCATTCTGCATATCTAGGCAAGAGAGCATTGATAGCTATAAGATTTAGTGAGGTTTTGCTTTCTGATGCTCATCTTAACCCCAATTTGCCTAGTTATTTTATTTATTTATTGCAGGAATTTAATGATGTTTTTCCAAAGGAGATACCAAAGGGGTTGCATCCTTTAAGAGGCATTGAGCATCAAATTGATTTTGTTCCTAGTGCTACAATTCCTAATCATTCAGCCTATAGGAGCAATCTTGAGGAGAAAAAGGAGCTTCAAAGACAAATGGAACAGCTTTTAGAAAAGGGACATATGAGGGAAAGCATGAGTCCATGTGCAGTGCCTGTATTGTTAGTACTTAAGAAGGATGGCTCATGGAGGATGTGTGTTGATTGCTGTGTAGTCAATAAAATCATTGTAAAGTATCGCCACCCTATACCTAGGTTAGATGACATGTTGGATGAGTTATATGGTGCTTGTATATTTAATAAAATTGATTTGAAAAGTGGCTACAATGAAATTCGCATGAAACTAGGTGATGAGTGAAAAACGACTTTTAAAACAAAATATGGTTTGTATGAATGGTTGGTTATGCCTTTGGGCTTAACAAATGCACCTAGTACATTTATGAGATTGATGAACCATGTTTTGCATGCATTCCTTGGGAAATTTGTTGTTGTGTATTTTGATGATATTCTTATATACAATAAATCTTTAGATGAGCATAACTTGCATGTTAAATCTGTTTTAGAGGTCCTTAGGGAAGAGCAATTGTATGCTAACCTTAAGAAGTGCACATTTTGCATTGATAAACTTGTATTTCTTGGTTTTGTTGTGAGTGCACATGGGATTGAGGTTGATGAGGAAAAAGTTAAGGCTATCCAAGAATCACCAACACCTAAGAATGTTTCTGACATGAGAAGTTTTCATGGCTTAGTTAGTTTTTATAGGTGATTTGTAAAAGATTTTTCATCTATTGCCGCTTCTTTGACTGAGGTAATAAAAAAGGAAGTTAGCTTTAAGCGGGGTAAAGAATAAGATTTCATGGCTTAGCTAGTTTTTATAGGTGATTTGTAAAAGATTTTTCATCTATTACCGCTCCTTTGACTGAGGTAGTAAAAAAGGAAGTTAGCTTTAAGTGGGGTAAAGAACAAGAGCATGCATTTAACACATTAAAAGAGAAGTTAAGTTCTACACCTATACTTTGTTTACCTGATTTTTCTAAGACTTTTGAAATTGAATGTGATGCTTCTAGGATAGGTATTGGTGCTGTTTTGATGCAGGATAAATGTCCCATTGCATACTTTAGTGAGAAGTTGAATGGAGCTCAATTGAATTATTCCACTTATGATAAGGAGTTGTATGCCTTAGTCTAAGCACTCCATGTATGGCAACATTACCTACTTCCAAAAGAATTTGTGATTCACACTGATCATGAATCTCTGAAGTACTTAAAGGGCCAGGGGAAGCTGAATAAAAGACATGAAAAGTGGGTGGATTTCATTAAGACATTTCCATATGTGATATGGTACAAGCAAGGCAAAGACAATATAGTGGCTGATGCATTATCTAGAAGGTATGCTTTGATTTCTACACTTAGTTCTAAGTTGTTAGGATTTGAGCGATTCAAGGATATGTATGCTAATGATTCTGATTTTAGCAATGTCTTTAATGCTTGTGAACAATGTGCTTTTCAAAAGTTTTATAGGCATGATGGATTTTTGTTTCGTGAAATTAAATTGTGTGTGCCCATTTGTTCATTGCGTGAGCTACTTGTGCGTGAGTGACATAGTGGTGGTTTGATGGGTCATTTTGGTGTGCATAAAACTTTGGATATTTTATTTGAGCATTTTTATTGGCCTAGCATGCGTAGAGATGTAGAGAAGATTTGTTCGAGTTGTATTGCATGTAGGCAAGCTAAATCCAAGTCAATGCCACATGGCCTATGTACCCCTTTACCTGTTCCTAAAGAGCCCTAGACTGATATATCTATGGATTTTGTGCTTGGGTTACCTAGGACTAGGAAGGTAGAGATAGTATTTTTGTTGTTGTTGATAGATTTAGTAAAATGACGCATTTCATTGCATGTCATAAAACTGATGATGCAACAAATATTGTCAATTTGTTATTTAGAGAAGTGGTTCAGTTATATGGAATTCCTAAAACTATTATTTCTGACAGGGATGTGAAGTTCTTATGTAACACCCATCGCCGAATCCTGGAGGACCCGACAATGAGTGCCACATTCGGTGCTGAATGATATCAAAAGTGGCTAAGTTAATAATACTATGTAATGCCCCAAAATTTCAGATCTTAAAATAGTATTATTTGAATGGGTCATGAATGATATCACCCGAGAGACAAATAATATTTTATTTGGACCCGATAATGATATTGACCATAATTAATATTTGTGGAGTTAATTAGATTTTATGTAATTATTCTTAATTAATTAAAGTTAAGATATAAATTTTCATGACAAAGTAAGTAATAAATTATTTGATAATAGTAATTTACCGGTCTGTGAATAGTACCATAAATTTGGGACTTCATAATATTTCGGCCCGAAAAAATTACTATACATATCTAATACTTGATTTAATATTTTTGGAGTATGTTTATATGATTTAGGTGGGTAGAAAATATTTCATGAATATTTTTGGAGAATTTAAGTATTTAATGAATAGTATTTTCTAGTGTAGTGTATTAAGGAAAATTGAGGAATTATTTTTATGGAGTTAAGTTGATTAATTGGTGGAGTTTAATAATATTTGGAAGAGAATTATTTGGTGAATATTTAGAGCCCTTGGATGAGAATACTAGAGACTTAATCCTGGCCATCCATTTGATATAAAATGAGGTAGCCAAGTTTGACTTTACCACTTAAAAATCAACACTTATCCAACTCCATCTTCTTCTCCTTATTCTCCCATCTCCAACGTTACTTCTTCCTCTTTCTCCTCCATGTTCTTTCATTTTCTCTACTACTAAACTACCCAAAATTAAGTGATTTAAACCAAAGTCTAGTAATAAGACTTGAAGAATTAAGCATAAAAGAGTGGTATTTGGTGATAGAATTCAAGAAATTGGAGTTTATTACAAGTTCAAGTAAGTTGTGATTTTTGACTATAATGATTTAATTAAGTAGTTCATAGCTTAGATATGTTAGATTAGACACTAAATCATGCTCCATCTTCTCCTTTTGTCATTTCTTTATTTTAATGTTGATTTTTGCTACTTTGAAGAGGTTGGAGAACCATCCTCTAAAGGGAAAGAAAAGGCTAAGGAATAAGGCTTTCTAAGCCTATTCAAGCTTAATTTTAAGGTTGGTGCAATAATATTTCACTTTCCCATTCATTTTCTTTGAGTTTCCAATTTTTAAGTTTTAAGTAAATTTTGAAGATTTTATGATTTTGTTCGGGAATTGTTTAATTGGTTGCTTTTATATGATTTTTCATGTTTTCTAAGTATGATGAATGCTTGAATGGGAAGAGGGACATCCCCTTCTCCTTCCCCTACACTTGGCCGAACCTCCTTAAAAGGAAGGGCATGAATTTTTACTTCATGCTTTTGTGTTGTTTTAAAGTTAATGAGTTTGTTTTTAAGTAATTTAAAGATGCTTTAAACCACTACTTGGTATTTCAATGTTTAAGTATTTTTCCAAGACTTAAAGAAAGTTTGAATGTGTAAAAGTTGAGTTTTAAAATTAAATGTTTTCAAGCTTTATTAAGTGTTATTTGATAAGTATTTAATTGGTGTTTTAAATCTCCATTTTGAATCTTAAGTATTATGATTTTGGAGAACTAAAAGAAAGGCTTACAAATGAATGAGAAGTGTTTTATGTTTATGTATATACTAGTAAGCATTTAAAGGGTGTTAATAAGTGGATTTGATTTGTATTTTAAGTACATTTTGAATATGAAGCTTTATTTTCATAAGAGTAAAGGTTGGTAAAACTTTTATAAGTTGGAAGATTTAAGGAAGTAAGAAAATTTAGTTTGAAGCTAAGTATAATTTTGGAAATGGAAGCTTAAATGCTTTGGTATAAAAGGTGGGAATTTTTACAAGTTAAAAGTTGGTGAATTTTGAAATAAAAGGGGTTAAGCTTTGAAATGTTTAAGTATGGGTCTTAAGGAATTTTTAGTGAAGTTATAAGTTAAGAAATTTTATAATAATAGCTATTAAATTGTGTAAATTGGGTTTTATGATCAAATAAGTATAAGTAAAAGTTTTAATGACTTATATAAGTGTTCTTGGTTTTGAGACTAAGACTAATTGAAGGAGGAATACATCCTCCCTTTGTGAATATATGGAGGCCTTACCACCCTAGGGTGGTAAGGCTTGTTTTATTTCTTTTACTTGGTTTTTAAGCCTCTTAAGTTATGTTAAGTATATATATTTTGTAAGTTTTGATAAGTATGAAAATTTTGAATAATATTTTGAAGTTGTAAGTTAAGTGATTTTGAAATAATAAGTATTAAGTTAAGAAATGTTTTGCCAAGAAATTATGAATAGGAAATAAGATTATTTATAAAGAATGGATTTGTTTTGCGCTCTTATGTACTTTGGTTGAAATGTGGTATAACATGATTCATTTATGTAAGATGAGCATGCTCGACTTTAATGTCATTATGATATGATATGAGCTATGATCATATATTAGGCTCTAGATGCCTTATGTTTAAGCGGACACGCTTATTAGGTATAAGTAGGCTTTAATACCTTTATGTTATGGTTGGTGACTTAAGGCCAAATATGTTATGATACTGAAACAAATCTACTATTGTTTCTCTTGGTATATTTGAGCTCCAAAGATATAATGAAAGTAATGAAACATATGTTTGAGACGCTAAAAAAATACTATTGCTATGTTTTAGTTGAAAGTATGGAAATGTAATTTAAATGAACATTTTATATATTTATAATTTTGTTAACTTATGGTTAAGTTTTCATATGACTTATGTTTTAACTATTTTTAATATAATTGAAATTTTATGATTTATTTCTAAGCATTTTATATGAAATATGTTCAAGTATTTTATTTAGCACCACTGAGTGATATACTCAGCACGTCAATTTTTATCACGCGCAAGTTAGGGACAATGGGTACTACTTGAGGACTGGAGGCTTAGGATAAGAGAAGGAAAATGTATTTTGGGTAGGACATGTATAGGATATATTATGGCAAGTATAAAAATAATGTAAGAGATTGAGTTGTATATATTGGACTTATAAATTAATGAGATTTGTGATTAATTAAGGAGTTTTATCTTATGGTGAATTTTAAAGTGAATGATCATTAGTGATTAAATCTTTAAATGGATGATATCATGTTATGATAGAACCTAAGTCGATTGATGTGAATATTTAGAGGTGCTGTGTGACCTATTAAGTTAATTTGGAGTTTCGGGATTTGGAGAAATTAATATTGGAAGTGTTTCTGTTTTCTTTGTATGGCAAGTTGATTTCTAAGGGAAACTCTTGCGCATTTTTCGTAGGAATTTCCTTAAACCTTGGTTTAAGTTTGTCAAAAAAATATTACTTGTCTTCCTATGAAAACTTATCCACTTTTAATATATGATATAAAATTATTAAGTAAGATAAGACGGTGCTCCGGCACCGAATGTAGCGCTCGTCGTTAGGTCCTCCGGGATTCGGCGGTGGGTGTTACAAGTAATACATATTTTTTTTTAAAATAAAGTGTAAGTAAATTCCTATGAAAATTTTGCAAGAGTTTTCTCTAAAAATTAACTTGCCACACAAAGAAAACAAATACATTTTCAATATTATTTCCTCCAAATCCCCAAAAATCCAAAGTCATCACAATTTGTCACACAACACTTCTAAATACTCATTCATTCACATATGTTCTAACATAATAGGTTATTGTCAATTTATGGATTCAATCTCTAATAATCAAACACTTTAAATTCATATAAAGATAGAACTCCTTAATTAAATACAATTCTCATAAATTCACAACTCAATAAGTTCAACCTCAATCTTTTTACAATATTTTTACACATGCCATAATTTACATCCTAATACATATCTTACCAAAAATAAGGCTTCCTCTCTGATGCTATGCCCTTGGTTTTCAACTGGCAACCACAGCTCTTAACTTGCGTGTGATACGCGCTGAATGGAAATTCAATAGTGCTAAAAAGAATACTTGAACATATCACATATAAAATGCTTACAAATAAATTGTAAAATTCCGATTATATTGAAAATACTTAAAACGTAAGTCGCATGAAAACTTAAACATAAGTTAACAAAAATTATAAGTACATCAAATGTTCATTTAAAGAAAAAAACATTTCCATGCTTTCAAATAAAACATAGCAACAATATATTTTTTTTTCTAGCTTTAAAAACATATGTTTCATTACTTTTACAATAGCTTTAGGACTCAAATATACCAAGAGAAACAATAGTAGATTTGATTCCGTATTATAACATATTTGGCCTTAGGTCGCCGACCATAACATAAATGCATTAAAGCCTACTTATACATAATAAGTGCATCCGCTTAAACATAAGACATCTAGAGCCTAGCATATGATCATAGCTCATATCATATCATAATGACATTAAAGTCGAGCATGCTCATCTTACATAAATGAATCATATCATATCACATTTCAACCAAGTACATAAGAACCCAAAGCAAATCCATTTCTTTATAAATAATCTTATTTCTTATTCATAATTCCCTAGCAAAACATTTCATAACTTAATACTTATTTTTTCAAAATCACTTAACTTACAACTTGTAAATACTTATCAAATCTTTCTTATGTTCCAAAACAAAATCATAACTCTTTAATACACATACATACATAACTTAAAATACTTGAAAATCAATGTTTAGAAGACAAAACACATGCCTTACCACCTTAGGGTGGTTCGACCTCATTAGGTAATTAAAAGGGGAAAAAGTTCCCTTCCAAAAAATACCATATTTCAAGCTAAAAATAATTAGTTAAAACATTAAAACCTTTGCTTAACATATTTAATCTTAAAAACTTATTTACTCATTTAAAGTCTTCATAAGTCTTGTAAAATGCTTGAACATTAGAATTTAAGGGTAGTGATTTAAACCACCTTTAAAACACTTAACAATTTACTCATTTAAGTTAAAATTCACATGAAAAAGAAAGAAAACCCGAGGCCCTTTCACCTATGCTAGGTTCGGCTCCCTCAAATGAAAGGGGAAAATGCTTTCTTTTAAATTAACGTCATTTTCTCAAAGTTAACCCCACTCAAAACCACACTAAAGTCGAAGAACACAAAAGCATGAAACAAAAGTTCATGCCCTTCCTCCTAAGGAGGTTCGGCCAAATGAAGGGGAAAGAGAAAAGGATGTTCTCCTTCTCATTCAAGCATTTCATTATGCTTAGAACACATAGGAAATCATGTAAAAACAATCAAGTAATCAATTCCACAACACAATTCACAAAATCATAAAAAATCATTCAAAACCTTAAAATTGGTAACTTAAAGAAATGAAAAGAGAAAGAAGATATTTGTGCACTAACCTTCAAAACAAGCTTAAAGAAGCTTGGAGAGCCTCAATTCTTGGCTTTCTCCTTTCCTTTTGAAGAGGGTTCTCCCACTTCTTCAAAGTAGGAAAAGTACACATCAAAATCAAGAATTAATTAAAGGAAATAGATGGAGCATGATTTAATGTATCAATTACAAGTCTAAACATCAAATTCTACTTATTCATTCATAAAACTAAAAAATCATAACTTACTTTCTTTTGGTAGAAACTCCAATTCTTAAGCTTATGGACTCCAAAAACTACTTCTCTTACTTAGTTCTTCAAGCTAAATCATCAAGCTTTGGTTTAATTCATCAAATTAAGGTAGTTTAGAGGTAGAGAATTTGAAAGAAAAATGGAGGAATTAGATAGAGAAGTTGGCGTGGAGAAGAGAGGAAGAAGAAGATGAAGATGTGGTGTTGATGAGTGGTAACTTTTAAGTGAAAAGTCAAATTTGGCTTCTTAGTTTTATGCTAAATGAATGGCTATGATCAAGTCACTAGTATTCTCATCCAATGGCTTTAATTATTCATCAAATAATTCTCCTCTAATTATTATTTAACTCCACCAATTAATTAAACTAATTCCACAAAAATAATTCCTCAATTATTCATTAACATACTATACTATAAAACACTATTTATTAATTGCTTTAATTCTTAAAAAATATTCATGAAATATTTTCTACCCACCTATATCATGCAAACATGCTCCAAAAATATTAAATAAAATATTAAACATGTATAGTATTTTTTTCTGACCAAAATAATACCAAGTCTCGAACTAATGGTACTATTTACGGACTGGTAAATCACTATTACTGACACTGCAAAGACACTAAAAAAATCAAACTGTTATAGTTCTCCTCCTCTTAAATGAAATTTGTCCTCGTATTTCACCTGATATAAACAACTGAGGATGATGCTGTCGCATATGATCTTCTCTTTCTGACGTAGCTTCCTCTATCTTATGATTCCTTCATAGGACCTTCACTAAAGGTATTTTCTTATTCCTTAATTCCTTAACCTCTCTAGCAATTATCCTTATGGGTTCTTCCTCATATGTTAGATCTAGCTCAATAGTGATAGACTCAACTGAAATAACATGCAAAGGGTCTTATCGATACCTCCGTAGCATGGATACATGGAAGACATTATGTATCCGATCCAAGTCTGGTGGTAAAGCTAGTCTATAGGCCAATGGACCTACACGCTCTAAGATCTAGTATGGACCTATAAACCTAGGATTAAGCTTACCCCTTTTACCAAATCTCAAGACTTTCTTCCATGGAGATACCTTCAAAAACAATCTATCGCCTACTGAATACTCAATATCCTTCCTCTTAAGATCGGCATACGACTTTTGATGATTTGAAGTCGCTTTCAACCTTTCTCTTATGATGCTAACCCTGTCCTCTGCGTCTCAAATCAAATCAGGACCCACTAACTTATCCTCACTGAGCTCCGTCCAACATAGAGGTGTCCTACACCTCCTACCATACAAAGCCTCAAATGAAGCCATCTGAATACTTGACTGATAGTTGTTGTTGTACGCAAAGTCAACAAGCCGAATATACTTCTCCCAATTGCCCTCAAAATCTATCACACAAGCCCTCAACATGTCCTCAGGAATCTGAATCACCTACTCTGACTGTCCATCTATCTGCGAATGGAAGGCTATGCTGAAATGTAGTCTAGTACCTAGAGCCTCATGTAGCTTCTTCCAAAATCTTAAAGTAAATCTCGGGTCTCTATCAGAGATAATGGAAGAAGGAACTCCATGAAGTCTCACAATCTCATCAATATAGAGCTCTACATACTACTCCATACTGTAGTCTATCCTAACAGGAAGAAAATGGACCAACTTAGTCAAAATGTCGACTATGACTCAAATAACATCTTTCTTCCTAAGTGTAGTAGGCAAACCAATCACAAAATCCATGGTGATCCTATCCCATTTCCACTCCAAAATAGTGATAGGGTGTAGCAAACCCGATGGGACCTGATGCCCTGCCTTAACCTGCTGACAGGTCAAGCATCTCGACATAAAATCCGCAATGTCCCTCTTTATAGCTGGCCACCAATATTGTACCCTCAGATCCTAATACATCTTATTATTGTCTGGATGCATAGAATACGGACTACTGTGGGCTTCCTCTAAAATACTCCTCCTCAAATCTGAGATCTTAGGCACACAGATCTGATCCCCAAGGTATAAACAATCATCCTTAATCTCAAATCTCTTCTTCCTGCCCTCTCTAACTAGGCCTTTCCCCAAGGCAATAGTCTCATCGCCCTGTTGTGCATCTCTAATATGCTGAAGTAGGCTAGGTCTCACCATAAGCTTTGCTACAAGAGCATCATCTCTAGCCACTAATAACTGCACATTCATCGCACGAAGGGCAACTAAAGACTTCCTGCTGAGTGCATCTGTCACTACATTAGCTTTACCCGGATGCTAATCTATAATGAAGTCATAATCCTTAAGTAGCTCTAACCATCTACGATACCTTAGGTTAAGCTCTCTTTACGTAAGCATACACTTAAGGCTCTTATGATCCGTATACAAATGCCATCTCTCACCATACAGGTAATGCCTCCAAATCTTCAAGGCAAAGACGATAGCTGCTAACTCCAAATCATTGGTAGGGTAGTTCTTCTCATGTGGCTTAAGCTATCGAGAAGCATAAGCAACTACCTTGCCCTCCTACATAAGTACATAACCCAGACCATTATGTGAAGCATCACTGTAAACATCATATGGTCTACTTGGAGCTAGTTGTGTCAAAACTGGAGCCTTAGTAAGCATCGCCTTAAGCCTCTCAAAACAACTCTGGCATCTATCAATTCACTGAAATCGAACATCCTTACGAAGAAGTCTAGTCAAAGGGGTTGCAATAAGAGAAAACCCCTTGAAAAACCTCCTATAATATCTAACCAAACCTAAGAAACTACAAATCTCAGTGACATTCTTAGGCGACTTCCACTCAAGCACTACCTCAATCTTCTTCAGATCTACCTGAATAACCTCTACGGAGACAATATGTCCTAAGAAGGCAATCTCAGTCAACCAAAACTCACACTTACTGAGCTTCACATACAACCGTCGATCATTCAAAGTCTACAGAATTGTCGTAGGTGATGATCAAGATCCTCTTTAGTCAGAGAGTACACCAAAATGTCATCAGTAAAAACCACCACGAACTGATCCAAGGATGGAAGATCCAATTCATCGGATCCATAAACACTACTAGAGCATTAGTCAAACCAAATGGCATCATTAAAAACTCATAGTGGCCATAACGAGTCCTAGACGCATTCTTAGACACATTTGACTCTGTAACTCCCAACTGATGATACCCTGACCTCAAATCAACCTTCGAGAACACGGTGGCCCCTTCAACTGATCAAATAAATCATCTATCCAAGGCAATGGATAACAATTCTTCACTATCACCTTATTAAGCTGCCTATAATCAATGCACAATCTCAAAGTGCCATCCTTCTTCTTCACAAACAAGACTAGAGCACCCCAAGGGGATACACTAGGTGGAATAAAACCCTTATCGAGAAACTCCTAAATCTGAATCTTCAACTCTCTCAACTCATTAGGAGCCACCCGATAGGGAGCAATAGATATCAGTGTAGTACCCAGCATAAGCTCAATACTAAACTCAACCTCTCTCGTAGGAGGTAAACCAGGCAACTCCTCAGGAAACACATCCGGGAAGTCACATACCGTTGGAATCTCATGGACCTTGGGAGATCTTTTCTCAAGCTCAAGTACATAGGCTAAGAACACCTCGCAGCCATGCTGTATCATCCTCCTAGTAGTACTGGCTAAAATAACATTAGAGAGGCAATCCATCCTCTCCCCTACAACTACAATCTCCTCTCTAGATGGAGTCTGAAGTGTAATCCTCTTACGTCTACAATCAACAAATAGCCCCATGTCTAGATAGCCAATCCATGCCCAATATCACATCGTACTCCCGAAGAGGCAACTCCATCAAATCTCCTGGGAACACATACCTATGAATGACTATAGGGCAATCTCCAAACACACGGTCAACTGCAACACTCTGACCCAAAGGACTAGTGACCTCCATGCTATGCTCTAGTATGTCTGTAATGGTTCATTTTTCAGAGTCTTTTTCGGTGTTGGTAATAGTGCTTACCGGTCTGTGAATAGTACCATCAGTTCGAGTCTTGGTATTATTTCGGTCTGAAAAAATTACCACATGTGTCTAATATTATAATTAATATTTTTGGAGCATGTTGCATGAATTAGATGGGTAAAGAATATTTTGTGAATTTTTTCGGTGAATTGCGACAACTAGGGAATATTATTTTTATTGTGGTATATTGAGGAATAAATGGTGAATTATTTTTTAGGAGTTAATTTAATCAAATTAAGGATTTAAATAATATTTGGAAATGGATTATTTAAGGAATATTTAGAGCCATTGGATGAGATTACCTAAGACTTGATCATGGCCATTGATTTAGCATGAAAAGAGGAAGCAAAGTTTGACTTTGCTACTTAAGTGATCTACCCATTCTCTTTCTTCTTCCTCCCCATTTTCACTTCATTCTTCTTCTCTTCTTCTTCCTTCATTTCTCTCATTTTTTTTACCACTAATCACCACCAAAGAACCTTATTAAACCAAAGAAAAGTGATTAACTCTTAAGAAACAAGTAATAGAAGCTAGAAATTTGGAGTTCCTAAGCTTGGATTAGAAGTTGCCATTAAAGGAGGTAAGTTGTAACTTTTGGGTTTTGTGATTTATTAAGTCTAATTCTAGAATTAGCCATGTAATTCATGCATTAAGCCATGCTCTTCTCTTTTCTAATGTTAATTTTGATTTTAATGAGCTCTTTTTCTACTTTGAAGAAATTGGTGAACCCTCTTCAAGAGGCATAGAGAAGGCTAAGGAGTAGAGTTTTTAAGCTTCTTTAAGCTTGAAAAAGAGGTTAGTCCAATAATATTCTCATTCCCCTTTCATTTTCCTAAGTTTTAAATTTCAGGTTTTTGAAGGAATTTTGAGAGCTTTGTATGTTTTGGTTAAATTGATGAATTTTGATGTTAGAGGTGTACTTGGGGTGGACTGGAACTCATTTTCGACCCTTTTATAATTTTCATTTGTTTCTAACTTCTTAATGAAATTTATATCTCTATTTGTCAGCTTTACAAAACATCCTCTTATGTTCAATTCCAATACTTGTAGCTCAACTTATGATTTAAATACCAAAATGGGTTTTGTTATGGCGTCTCACTTGTATATCAAAATTGACTGTCCCTTTTGGCCACTAAAATGGCAAGATAATATCTCGTCTTCTTCATAAAAGTTGTAGTTATAGTTCTTTGGTTTCTAAATAATCCTCTTGTGTCTAATTTGAATACCTATAGCTCAACTTATGATCCTTATACAAAAACTAGTTGTGCTGAATCGTGTTTGGATTGTTGGTCTGTGTTCCTAGGTTTCTTACACCCTCTGAAAAAGTTATCTGGACAATGGTCCCTTCATGAAATTTGTATCATTTTGTCTTATATTTCTAAGGAATTAAGTTTGACTCAATTTGAAGTCCTAGAACTTCAGTTATACCTTGAGAACACAGCAAAGGTGAAGTTTATGAAAATGCTGGAAATTTCTAGGTTGAATTACTTTTATACTATATTAAGCATATCTATTTTGAATATGTCCATTTGAATTTATTTTATTAAGTATAAGAAATGGGAGAATGTGATAATTTTAGTAAGTTATAAGTTTATGAAATGTTTATAGATAGGAAATGGTGAATGAGAAATGAGACTATTTATGGAAGAATTTAATTATTATAAGCTCTACCATACGTGATTGACATGTGGTATGATGAGATTATTATGATATATGAGCATGCTCGAGTTATCAGCTTATATTATTGGTGGAGCTATGATCATATGGTAGGGTTATCAGCCCTTATAAATAGACGAACATGCTTATTATTGTGGTGCTTGCGTAGATCATGGTGGCCTCAAGCCACAATTATGTGATTGGTGGGTGGCGCTTTCACAGGCCACGATCGATTCTACTTACATTCTTTCGGTATCGGTATGAGCTTTAGATAAAATGAAAATGAGAATTTTAATTTATTATATTGAAACCGAAAAACATATTGGCATTTATGATATTTTCTTATTTATTTTGAGTTGGTATAAATTTTTAAGTGTGAATTTCTTGTGATCACTCAAATATTTGGATTTAATTAATATGATTTCGGTGTTTAAAAAAATGCATTATTTGAAATTATTTATTTGGTGTTCCTTAGATATTTTAAGTTTATAATTATTTAGCACCATTGAGTCTTCCACTCAGTGCGTTGATTTTTATCACGCGTAGGTTAGGAGCGGAGGGCACATGTCGGGACCAGAAGAGGGCATCAAAGTAGATATAACATCTTGGGTAGGACATGTATATTAATGTAAATAATGGCATGTATAGACTCTTGTGAATGATATTGAGGTTGTAAGTATTTGAATAAATTTTTAATGAAATCAGTGGCCGATTTGGTATTATTATTTGATTATTTGTTTATTGTATGAATGATGACATATTTAGTTATCTTGAATAGTGAAATATTACCTTGGTTGTTGATAGAATTATGATAATCTCTTGAAGTGTTATGTGATCGTTGAAATAATTTGGAGTTGAGATTTAGAGGTCGATATTGGAAGTGCTTTATTTTTCCTTGTTAGGCAAGTATATTTTTAGAGGGGGGGGGGGGGGACTGTTGCAAAATTTTTATAGGATTTTCCTTAAGCTTTTATTCATCTATTTTAAAACAAAAAGGTTACTAAAATATTGCTCACCTCCCTGGAATAACTTATTCACTCCTAATATACAATTCATGTTTATTTGGTCACATAAGACGGTGATTTGGAACCTAATGTGGCATCCGCTATTTGTTTCTCCGGGATTGGGCGATGGGTGTTACAACATCTATCAATGATGCCTTACATGTTCGGGGGCTAGCTCAAGTTAGATTGGATGGCATTAGCAAAGTGAATGGCTTGGAGGCTCTGGTGAATCAGGGACCAGGGTTGATATGGCTGCATTTTATAGGTTGGGGGAACTAGGGCCGAAGTGCCGCCAATGCTCGAAAAGTCCCGATGCGGAGATATTAAAGCCGGAGGGCCCTTTCATAGGTCGAGAACTGAGCCGGGGACTGCTGCTTTTCGGATCATTTTAATTTTTCAGCATTACTACCATTCATGTATGGGTAACACCTATCATTGGTGCAAATTAGAGGGCAAAAGCTCATAGTCGTTGGGAACTCGACGTGTTAGGGGTCTAGCTCAAGTTAGCTTGGATGGCCTTGGCGAAGCGAATGGCCCTAAAGGCTACGGCAAATTGATGGCCGTGATCAATATGGGTGCCTTCTATAGGTCTGGGGAGCTTAAGCCGGAGTATCGATCTGGCTCAAAAAGCCCCTGGTATGAAGATAGTTAAGCCAGAGGGTCATTTCATTGGCGGGACATGAGCCGAGGACTGCAGTTTTTTCAAAATGTTTTGATTTTTTTGCATTGGGTGCCTTCATGTATGGGTAACATCTGTCAATGTTGCAAATTTGATGGCAAAAGCTCACAATTGCCTAGAGCCGGATGTGTTCGGGGGTTAACTTGAGTTAAGCTTGGATGGCCTTTGTGAAGCAAATGGCCCCGAAGGCTCTAAAGAATTAGGCATCAAAATCAATATGGTGCCATCTATAGGTTCGAGGAACATGGGTCGGATTGTCGGTCATGCTTGAAAAGCCCCCGGAGAAATTGAAGGATACGATTGTAATGGGCATGGGAAGGGTGGCCAAGGATGAACCTCTATTTGGCGCATGGGAGACCCTCGTTGTCCAGTCGTAAACCTCTATTTGGCATATGGTGCACCTGCGGGGGCTTGCGCATTTGGCTTGTGGTGCCATGGCCAGCCCAGCACAATGACAAACCTCCACTAGGCATGCGACATGCCTGTGGGCTGCCTACGCTCGGCATAGGGATAAACCTCCACTGGGTGTATGACGCGCCTGTGGTCTGCCTACGCCTGGCACAGAGGTAAACCTCCGATGGGCGTGCAATGCGCCAGCAACCTTGCGAGAGAGCCTTATTGGGCGCGCAGCGCGCCAATAGACCGTGCGTTGCCCAGCTCAGCAATAAACCTTTATTAGGCGTGCGGTGTGCCAGAAGCCTGCGCTTTGCCTAGATCCAAGCATTGGCCAAGCTAGAAAAAAACCTCTACTATGTGTGCGGTGCTCCTGCAACGCGCACGATGCCTGACCCTACCTATTGTCCACACATTGGCCAGCCCTATGATGAACCAGCATTTGGCCTGCGGCACGCTTGCCTGGCCCAGTGATAAACCTCTTTTTACTCATGGAGGGCCAATCTTGTGCAGACCACGCGGTTCACCGATGGGGGCCAATAGGGAAAAACTATCATGGGATGGTCAAATATCCCTCGACCTCATGCTTGTATCATTTTTTATGGTTTTTCTATAAATAGGCAGCATGACTTGGAGTTAGTCATTTTTTATGCTTTACATGCCTTAGTCATTTCGATGGAATTGTGACATTTTTTTATACACGGGCAGTGTCCCTTGGCCTTAGCCATTTTTAATGCATCTTGCCTCGCCCTTAGTCATTTTTCATGCATGCATTGCATGTCCTCGACCTTAGTCATTTTCTATACTGTACATGTCCTCATCGTCAATCACACGGGCACGTTTGGGGGTGGTTGAACCTACCCTGCACTAGTGGGGGAGTTAATTGTTTGGGGTTCAGAGGGGGAGGGACGAAATAGAGCGACAAAGGGGTGAATCTCAATGGATCGTGGCAGCAAGGCCACTCTGCCACTTACAATGCCCTGTCGCATATTTAAGTCATCTTTAAAGGATTCTTTCAATCGCTTGATGGGAATTATAATTTAAAGTGGCCCTCACAGCTCGTTCGCCGTGTGAGCTTAGCCAACAACATGTGCCTCTAGGGACCAGATGGCCGCTACTGTTGGTCAGCAAATGGGCAATGGACGCACGCGTCACTTTTGGCTTGGACTATGACTAAGAGGCATTTAGTTGTAATCCAGTGCACGGTAGCTTCCTGCCACTAGCTTTTCAACCAAGCGTGATGACCAATTGTGCGAATCAATGGTTCCGGTCATACTAGGATGAATTACAATCGTGACACCATCATCAGTAAGGTAAAACTAACCTATCTCACAATGGTCCAAACCTAGCTCACATTCCCTATTGGTGGGTGAATAATCCAACACTTAGTGAATTCTGCCTCACAATTTTAGGAAGAGTCGACATTGAAGGATCAAAAAGCAACGTCGCTTTAAAGGCTTGGCTGCCACAAGCTAATTATCCCTATGGTAACTTTTCTGACAGCTCTACCTTTAAATTTCGAATGTCTAAAGGATCGATAGGCCATGCTTTCACAGTTCGTATTCATACTGGAAATCAGAATCAAACAAGCTTTTACCCTTTTGTTACACACAAGATTTCTATTCTCATTGATCTCATCTTAGGACACTTGTGTTATCTCTTAACAGATGTGTCGCCCTAGCCAAACTCCTCATCTGACAATGTCTTTTGCTCGGATCACCACTGAAATGGCCTTAGGTCCAAAAAGAGGGGCGTAGCCACGCCTTTGATTCACAGAATAAGTAAAACAACATTAACAGTAGTGATATTTCACCATCGCCTTTCGGCTTCCCACTTATCCTACACCTCTCAAGTCATTTCACAAAGTCAGACTAGAGTCAAGCTCAATAGGGTCTTGTTTCCCCATTGATTCCTCCAAGCCGATTCCCTTAACTGTGGTCTCACTGCATAATAGATAAGGATAGTGGGAATCTCATTAATCCATTCATGCGTGTCACTAATTAGATGACAAGGCATTTGGCTATCTTAAGATAGTCATAGTTACTCTTGCCGTTTACCCACGCTTGGTTGAATTTCTTCACTTGGACATTTAGAGCACTAGGTAGAAATCACATTGCCTGAGCATCCGCAGGAACCATCACAATGCTTTGTTTTAATTAAATAGTTGTATTGACCTTCTCCGTACCAGTTATGATTTGATCATTCGATGCGCGGTCGTTCCCAGTTCGCCCCCCAGCCGGCATATGGCAACCCGTTCTTACCGCGGGAGGAGCTTGAGTAGTTTGCCAACAGCTGACGAGTTTGGGATTGCGACCCCCGGGCCTTGCCCTTAGAGCCAATCCTTTTCCTAAGTTTACAGATCTAGTTTCTTGACTTCCCTTGGCTACATTGTTCCATTGACCAGAGGCTGTTCACCTTGGAGACCTGATGCGGTTATGGGTACGACAGGCGTGGGAGGCACTCGGTCCTTCAGATTTTTATGGGCCGCCAGGGGCACACTGGATGCCACATGAACTGTGGTGCTCTTCCAACCACTGGACCCCACCTCCGACTGAGTTGTTTCTAGGGTGGGCGAGCTGTTAAAAAGAAAAGCTAACTCTTCTCAAGGCGCCTGCCGATGTCTTTGGACTGCTTAAAGTCATCGTTAGCTTTCACGTCCCGATTTGGGAATTTTAGCCCAATTCCCTTACAAAGCTCTTTCGAGAATGCACTATCGGACGGGCTACCCCAGTCTCTTAGGATCGGCTAACCCATGTGCAAGTGTCGTTAACACGGAACCTTTCCCCTCTTTGTCCTTGAAGGTTCTCATTTGAATATTTGCTACTACCACCAAGATCTGCGTCGACGGCCACTCTATTTGAGCTTGTGCCCGGGTTTTGGAGCGACCACTATGCCCTCCTACTCATTGGGGCCTGGCTCCTGCCTTGACAACTGGGTATAGGTCGTATGCTTAAGCGCCATCCATTTTTTAGGCTAGTTGATTTGGCAAGTGAGTTGTTACACACTCCTTAGTGGATTTCAACTTCCATGACCACCGTCCTGTTGTCTTAATCACCAACACCCTTTGCAGGTTCTAGGTTGGCACATAGTTGGGTGCCCCCTTGCAGGGGACTTGGGCCCGATCTGTCAGTACAGACGGTTCTCTGTACTACAATTTGAACTCCCGAGGCGTCCAATTCTCAAGCTGAGCATTTCCTAGTTTGCTCGCCATTGGTAAGTTTCTTTTCCTCAACTTATTGATATACTTAAACTCAGCGGGTAGTCCTGCTTGACCTGGGGTCACGTTGGTAGCACGCCATTAGGGAGGCATCGAGGTCTCACTATTTCGAGGCGTGCATCCACACAAGACCATATTTGAGGGTCTTACCGTAACAACCACCGCCTGATCTCGGAGGACTAGATGATGAATGCCACATTCGGTGCTGAAGCATCGTCTTATCTTACTTAATACCTCTAGATCATATATTGACAGTATCTAGGTTTCCATAAGGAGGCAAGTAATTAAAATTTAAAAATAATATTTAAGAAAATTCCTTAGAAAAATTCGCAAGAATTTCCTCTAAAAATTGACTTGGCACACAAAGAAAACATATACACTTCCAATATCAATTCTCCTCTAATTTCCAAAAATCCAATCAACTCAAAATCACGCAGCACTTCTAAATGGTTGTACCAATTCACATAAGTCCTATCATGCTAATTTACACTTCATTTAAAAGAATATTCATTAACATTCATACACCATAAATATAATAAGATCATAATACTTAAATAACCATCAAACTCATTAATTACATTTTCGATATTTACAACTTTAATACTTCTTACAATATTTTTATATACATGTCAAAATTACAATTTACTATATATCCTACCCAAAATGATATTTCTACTCTGATACTGCTCCTCCAGTCTTTGAATAGCGTCCATTGCTCTTAACCTACGCGTGATAAAAATCAACATGCTGAGTGAAAGACTCAGTGGTGTCAAATAATTATTAATAAAAATAATAAAGAATAACCAAAATAACAAGTCTCAAATATGCTTTAAAATACTCAAATCAACATATATAAATTAAATATCGAAGTCATACTAATTAAATTTAAATATTTCAAAAATCATATAAAAGTTTGTAAGTATAAATGTATCTTCGTTTCCTTGTAGCAAATTAAAATTCCATTATTAGTTAAGGCTCATACTAATACAGAATGAACGTAAGCAGATTTGATCATGGCTTGTGAAAGCACCACCCCCATCACATAATAAGCGCGTCCACCTATTCATAAGGGCTGATAACCCTAGCATATGATCATAGCTCCACACAACAGAATGGGCTGATAACTCGAAGCATGCTCACATATCAAAATCAATCTTATCATACTACATTTCAATCACGTATAGTAGAGCCCAAAATTAATCCATTCTTTCACAAATGATCTTGTTACTTATTCACAATTCTTAATCGAAACACTTTATCACTTAATACTCATCGTTTCAAAATTTCTCAACTTACAACTTACAAAAACCACCACATTCTCCTTTTTCTCATACTTAATAAATTCAATTGAACATATTCAAAACATATGCAAATAATATGGTATAAAATACTTAAATCAATGCTTTAAAAAGAGTGAAAATCAAGCCTTACCTACTATAGAAGGTTCGGCCACTCTTATTGAAAATAAAAGAGGAATGGTTTTCTCCATCAGAAACCTTAATCACTAACCCAAAATCATTACTCAAAACCATTAAATCCATTTCTTAAGGCATTTAACCACAAAATCCCTTTTACAATTCCAAAACCTTCTTTAAGTCTTTGAAAAATGCTCAAACATTAAAACTCAAGGAAATGGCTTTAGCCATCATCAAATTACTCATTAATAAACTCATTTAAGTTGAAATCAAGTAATAAGATCAAAGAAACACAACGGCCCTTCACCTAGCTTAGGTTCGGCCACTTCTTCAAAATCAAAGGGAAAATAGTTCCTCTTCAAAATAACCACACTCATTTAAAGGAAATCTATTTCAAAACTCATTTACACTCAAAGGAAATCAAAAGCAAGAACAAAAACCAAAGCCCTTTCTCTAAGGAGGGTTCGACCAAAAGAAGGGGGAAGGGAAAGGGGGTGCTCTCCTTCTCTTCCAAGCATTCCATTATGCTTAATAAGCATGAAAAATCACATAAAAACAATCAAATGTTCAATTCCCCAACACATTTCACACAATTCTCAAGAATCATTCAAAACCTAAGAATTGAAATTTGAAGACAATGGAAGGGAAATGAATTAGTAAGGCACTAACCTTTAGAATAAGCTTTAAGAAGCTTAGAATGCTTCACTCTTGAGCCTTCTCCTTCCCTTTGAAGGAGGGTTCTCCAACTTCTTCAAAGTAGGAGAAATTCTCATTAAATTCAAGAATTAAAGCAAAAGATAGATGGAGCATGATTTAATGCACCAATTTCATGCCTAAACCTTGAATTCTACTTATAAAACCACAAAACTTAAATATCACAACTTACTTGCTTCAATGGCAACTCCAATTCCCTTTGCTTTTAATCACCAATTCCAACTTCTTTCACTTGATTCTTAAGGTTTAGCCACTAATCTATGGTTTAATCGGTGGTTTAGTGGCAGTTTAGAGGTAGGAAAGTGAAAGAAAATGGAGGAAGAGGAAGAAGATGAAAATGACGTGGAGGATGGAGAGGAAGAAGAAAGAGAAAATGTTGCTTAGTTGGTGGTAACTTTAAGTAGACAAGTCAAACTTGCCTTCTCTCTTTTATGCCAAATGAATGGCTATGATAAAATCCTATGTAATCTCATCCAATGGCTCTAAATATTCATCAATAACTCTCTTCTAAATATTATTTAACTCCACCAATTAATTAAATTAATTCCACAAAAGTAATTCCTCAATTATTCCTTAATTTACTACACTAGAAAATAAAATTCATTAAATGTCTTAATTCACCAAAAATATTCATGCAATATTTTCTACCCACCTAAATCATGCAAACATGGTCCAAAAATATTAAATAAAATATTAAACACATGTATTAATTTTTTTTCTCGACCGAAATAATACCAAGTCCTGGACCAATGGTACTATTCATAGACCAGTAAATCACTATTATCAATATTAAAAAAAACACTAAATAACCAGACTATTACACTTACAACTACAAATTGTCGTGACGTTCGCAGTTAGAGACTATGCTTTTGGGCCAACCGCGGGCAACCGACATACGGTAGATGTGCAACTTGATGGGGTGGGATTCAGGCAGATATGCCATCAGCCAAAAGGCTCCAGGTGCAACTTGCATTCAAAGACTTGATGGTTCATGGCATTCTGCAATTCACACCATGTATCGCATTTTACTGCATTCTTCATTAATGCGAGAGCCGAAATATTCGTTGTTGAGAGTTGTTTTGTTTATAGACAAAGGACAATGCATCCCTGTGGCCTCCCATTTTTTAGGTCGAAGAGAGCATGCCCTTCTCATTTAGTGCTTCCTTGTGTGTCTTGTGCTGGGGTTGGTTGAAGGACTAGGTCGATCGTGCGAGAAGGGCCAAGGCAAATCCCAGCAGCATCTAACGCAGCCTTTGGGATCAATGTGGATGGCTTCTATAGGTCCGGGGAACCCGAGCCAGAGTGTCGATCGGGCTTAAAAGGTCCTTGGTGTGGAGATATTGAGGGATACGACTGTAATGGACATGGGAGGGATGGCCGAAGATAAACCACTATTTGGCGTATGGGAGGCCCCGGTTGCCCAGGCGTAAACCTCCATTTGGCATGTGGTGCACCCGTAAGGGCCTTCCCATTTGGCTTGTGGCGCCTATGGGCTGCCTATGCCCATCACAACGGTAAACCTCCATTGGGCATGCGACGCGCCCGTGAGCTTCCCGTGTCCACCCAACAATAAACTTCCAATGGGCGTGCGTCGCGCCAGTAGCCTGCGTGCTACCAAGCCTAGTAGGAACCCTCTATTAGGCATGCAGTGCACCAACAGCCCGGGCGCTGCTCAGCCTAACGTAAAACCCCTAATTCGTGTGCGGTGTTGCCGTAGAACGCTTGCTTTCTAGCCCAGCTAGGGCAAGAAACCTCTATTTTGGGACTAGCCTAAGTTAGCTTAATGGCCTTGCAAATTGAATGGCCCAGGAGGCTTCGGTGAATTAGAGCTTGAGATCGACATGGGTGCCTTCTACAGGTCTAGAGAACCCATGCTGAAGTGCCGACTCGGCTCGAAAAGCCCCCGGTGCAGAATATTGAAGCCAGGGGGCTATTTTATAAGCCGAGAAACTAGCTTGGGACTGCCGTTTTTTGAATTGTTTTGGTTTTTTGGCATTATACCCTTCATATATGGGTAACATCTATTGATGGTGCAATTTTGAGGGCAAAAGATCACAGTCACCAGGAGCCTAACGTGTTCAGGGGCTAGCTCAAGTTAGATTGGATGGCTTTGGCGAAGCGAATGGCCCCAAATTCTCTAGTGAATTGGGGGCCGAGATCGATATGGGTGCCTTCTATAGGTCCAGGGAACCCGGGCCAAAGTATCGATCGGGATTGAAACGCCCTTGGTGTGGAGATATTGAAGCTGGATGGCCATTTCATAAGCAAGGTGCTAAGAAGAGGACTATAATTTTTTTAAATTGTTTTACCTTTTTGTCATTACTACCCTTCATGCATGGGTAACATCTACCAATGGAGCAGATTTGAGGGCAAAAGCTTGCAGTCGTAGGGAGCCCGACGTGTTTAGGGCCTATCTCAAGTTAGCTTGGATGGCCTTGGCAAAGCAAATGGCCCGGGAGTAACCAGCAAATCGAGGGCCAGGATTAATGTGGATAGGTCCTGGAACCTCGAGCTAGAGTTTCGGCCAAGTTTAAAAAGCCCTCGATGTAAAGATATTGAGGGATATGGCTTTAATGGGTGTGGGAGGGGTGGCTTGGTGATAAACCTCTATTTGGTGTGTGGCACCTGCGGGATGCCTATGCCCAGCATAGTCATAAATAAACCTCCACTAGGCCTTGCGGACTTCCTACCCAGCGCAGGATAAACCTTCGTTGGCCTTGGCAAAGTGAATGGCTCGGGAGGCTCTAAGGAATCAGGGGTTGGGTTGATATGGATGCCTTTTATAGGTTTGGGGAACCCGATTTGGAGTGTCGGCCAGGCTTGAAAAGCCCCTGTGTGAACCCCTACCCCACCATACGTACTCGCAATGTGGAAATGCGTATGACAAATGGATAGAAATGCACTTAATGTGTGAGAGTCGCCACCTGGTTTAATTATTTAAGGGTAAACTAGGAAAACCCTAAATGACTCCAGTTTTAATTAACCTA
>CANUEP010173827.1:0-34812 GCA_947857235.1 Jatropha podagrica
CCCCCCCCCCCCCCCCCCCCCCCCCCCCCCCCCCCCCCCCCCCCCCCCCCCCCCCCCCCCCCCCCCCCCCCCGCTTAAGTGTCATCATTTCCATCATCACTATCTCCCACCTCTTCTTCATAATCCTTATCATTTGGTGTAGGAGGATCTTCATCTTCACTCTAATCTTCCTCCTCTCTAAGGAGACCATCCCTGTTAACAAGTGGATAATTCATAGCAGCATGTGGCCTCTCCATAGCAACCAGTGAATTCCCTCTCTATAGAACCTCAAACTCATCTTGTTCAATTGGAAGAGTGGGAATATCACGAATACTATGGTGATTCATTATCTGACTCAGCATGCCGTGAATAACCTCTTACCCAAACTGGATGCGGAATACCTCACAAATGACATAATTAGTTCTCCTTTTAAGCTCTTGTTGCTCAGATTCAAGCTTCGCCAATTGGTTAGTGACCCTTGTCAAGCTTTCCCTGATAGCAACATTCCCTTTTCATCAGACAAATCAACTGGATCATCTTCATAGCCTTCAACACCTTCTTCCTATACTCCACCTATTGCAAGGAAAACATTTCAATGGGAACCTACCCTTTCCTACCTGTGAATAACCTTTATGATAATGAGTTTCTTAACATCGATGAAATTATAACTTTGAATTGGCAAAGGAGTCTCAGTATAAGCCTTCTCAAAATATCCAGGTTTGATTTTGCCTATGTGGGTAATAAGTCCACTAATCACAATGTCCTTATTGCCAGCCTTAGCTTCAAATTTCAAATGTCGAGAAGGGAAGAAAGCAATGTCAACTTGGTTTTCTTAGCCACACACCACGAGATGAAAATATCATCTTGCAAAACCCAAGCTATGTCCCGATCACTAAAAACACATAAATTGAGGAACCTATGGAGCTCCCTCAAGGACCTATCTTTGAGTTCTTGATCATCCATATTAGCATCATGATTGCTTCCCAAATCTAAACTAGGATCTTTAAAATGTAAATCCAGTGCATCCTTATGACATTAAGTTTTCGATATGCCATTAATGCCTTATAATGGAGTCCCTAAGTACTTATTGAGTTCAACTAGGGTTATCCTAATAAATGGATTGTTGCAATGGAAACTCACAAGCCCATCATCTTTCTCATCATCCAAATCAACCACCATAGAAAAGCTACTCAAAAACTCAAGGGTAAGGTTCGAAAAAGTGCCTTCCCTATGTGTAAGAATTTTTCCAAATCCATAGCTTGAACATGTTCATTACATTGGTCCTTAATGGGAAGTAGTTTCTTTAAGATATCCAAATCCATGTACTTAGAGAGTTTAAGAGACCAAAATTTGACAACATCATACTTCTTGGTTTGCTCATCGGTCATTAGAAACTTTGCTGGAGGAGCAAGTGATTGCACTATCCAAGTGTTTTTCGATTGAGCGGTGGTTCTCTTCTTCTTCTTTGGACCCATTGGAGTGATAGGGTTCTTATGTTTGGGAGCCATGAGATCGCTTGAAGGAGTTTAAGAGAGAGAGGGAGTTTGGAAGATGAAGAGGAGGGAAGTAATGAGGTTGGAATAGGTTCCTTTGCCCTAAGGTTTAGATTTGTACTAAAAGAGGACTCATCAAACGATGTCACTTCAAGCTTACTTTTGTAAAAGGTGATTTTTATACGGTCGATTAACGAGTTGTGTATTAAATATAGATTTAAAGCATACCCAGTTCACAGGCATCGCACTTGTTGTGATTTTTGCATAAAATCACTCTAACTCTTTTGGACAAAAACTACAGCTGTAGTCCTGCGAGGTATTTTAAAACTTAAACACACTTGCACAGGTTATGGGCGTTGCACTTGTTGTAGGTTTTACAGCAAAACCTTCTAACCTCCTTTGCACAAATGCACGATTGTGTCACTCAACATAGTTTATCAACTCAAATCAAGTGTATTTCGTGTGAAATTCACGGCCCGTCATACGGCTGTCATTTTCCTGAGAATAACTAATGGACTTTGCACCGACCATTGGTTTTACCCAAAAACATTATGACCCCAAAAATACAAAACATGGCAGCTAGGCTGGTGTCTGCTTAAAATACAGTCAGTAAACGGACCATATCCATGTTTCCTACTTATTAGTTTTTGTCAAACCCCTTCTAATATAATTTTTAAAAAAACACGAACTATACAAATATGGGTTATTGCTAAATCAAAAATATATAATAAAAAGAGAATTATGTGTACCATACAAAAACTTTGGGGTGTCTCCCAAAAAGCGCTTCTTTATAGTCAATAGCTTGACTGTTGACTCAAGGTTATTACAATTCTCTATTTTGACGATAAACAAAAATAATAGATTGAATTATTTATTTTGTAGATCGTGTTAAAGTATTTAAATGGAGAAATTCATCAAGTGAAGATTCAATTAATCCTATGGAAGATCAAGACTTCAGACACTCTTGAAGAATCAAAGATTTAGTTAGTATCTTTAGGTATCTTAGAATTATACAATGTATTTATGAAAGTGGAGAAACTATTTGCTCTTCAGTAATGGTGATGCCTTGCCATTTAATCCGATGAACTTTATTATGGGCTTTGTTAAGGATATAATGTAGGCTAATTGGGAGAAGAGTAGTAATCAACCTTCAACTCATAAGCAATGGCAGTGGCTAGGTTGGATGTGTGACATCCCGACCTGGCAAAGCGATCCTAAGAGGGTGGTAAAGCAGGGCTCCTGACAAGCTTTTAGGATGACAGGCTAACTAGAGTAGTGGAATGCGGGACGTAGGAATGAATCGGATCATATATCGAAAAGGGGGTAACTAATCATTAGAGGCGCCTTTTGGTGGAATGACTGAAGAGTTGGAAGAACTCCAGTGTTAAGCATGCTCGCTTGACAGAAATTCTAGGATGGGTGACCTCCTGGGAAGTTTTTCATTTCACTTGCAGGACAAAACCATACGGGTCTTATCGATCTAGTATTGGATGGAGCCGACTTGATCTAAAGTGGAGAATTTCTCTGGTGGTTGGAGTCAGGGCATTACAATTTGGTATCAAAGCCTGACCCCCTCTAGTAGATATATGGTTCGAGGATGAACCATGCGGAAGCTGATGGGTCTATGACATCTCGACCCGGCAAAGCAATCCTAAGAGGGCAGGTAGAGTAGGGCTTCTGGCAAGCTTCTAGGATGGCAGGCTAGCTAAGGTAGTGGAATGCAAGACACAGGAATGAATCGGATCATATATCGAAAAGGGGGTAACTAATCATCAGATAAGCTTTTTAGTGGAATGGCTGAAGAGTTGGAAGAACTCCACTGTTAAGCGTGCTCGCTTAACAGAAATCCTAGGATGGGTGATCTCCTGGAAAGTTTTCCATTTCACCTACGGGACAAAATCGTACGAGTCTGGAATGGAACCGGCTTGATCCAAAGCAGACAATTCTTCTGGTGGTTGGAGTTAGGGCATTACAGGACGCCTCCTGATCTTGGCCAGTGCAATATCAACACTGATGGATCTTTTATTAATGCTATTAGGCTAGTTTCAGTAGGTAGTCTTGTCAAGGATGACACAGGAGCTTGGCAGGCAGGTTTTGCAGCTAATATTAGGGCTTGCTCTGTTTTGGTGGTTGAGCTTTGGGCTATTTTCTATGAGTTGGAGCTTATTTGGAACAACTGGTATAGCAAATTATTCTCTAGGTAGCTAACATGTTGGTGTGTGATATGCTTATTGATAGATTGTCGATTCGCATCCTTTTATAGGTCTATTTTGCCGCATTAAAGAACTGCTGAGGATGCTATTTTTTTATTTAAAGGAAAATTGAATGAGCTTGATTGACTTTATTTTAAAAAATTGATTTTCATTATTAGACCCACTCATTAATACTCGAAAATAGTGTCTCTTACTTTGGTAAGAGTTTTACTTTTAGAGTCGTCACCCTCTTTAGGAAAAATTCTCAAATTAGTCGATGCTTTAAAATTAACTAACTAGGTTTTAAACTAGAGACTAGTTAAGGGAGTTTGTAATGCCTTGACTCCAACCACAAGAAAAATTGTCCGCTTTGGATCAAGTCAGCTCCATCCCATACTAGATCGACAAGACTCGCACAGTTTTACCTCGTAGGTGAAATAAGAAACTTTCCAAGAGGTCACTCATCCTAGAATTTCTGTCAAGCGAACACGCTTAACATTAGAGTTCTTCCAACTCTTCAGCCATTCGACTAAAAGGCACCTCTGATGATTAGTTACCCCCTTTTCGATATATGATCCGATTCATTCCTATGTTCTGCATTCTACTATCCTAGCTAGTCTGCCATCCTAGAAGCTTGCCAGGAGCCCTGCTCTACCCACTCTCTTAGGATCGCTTTGCTGGGTGGGGACGTCACAGAGTTAGATAAGGTATCGAGAAGATATTAGGTGCTCGAACGAGCCGATTAAACCTACCTCTTTGTCGTTCACTAATTCACAATGATTAATAATAGGATTAACTCATTCTGAGATATTAATTTAGTTTTAATGCAATTTTAAAAAACATGTCAAACATACATATTATCTTATGCATAGAACATAAATCATTCAAAGAAAAGGGAGGGAGGAGAAATGATTTACAATCCATCACCTAATTGTACATTCTATCCCTAACGCTCCAAATTTTTCAAATCCCCTTAATTATTACAAACAAGCTATAAGGACCCATTAAGGACGTTTATATTAAGTTTAACATAATAAAAACAATAGTTGGCCATTCATAGAATATAACATCCATTCACAAATCTACAAATACACACAATCATTCAATTAATGATAATATGGTGCATGTTATATTCACAAGGTAATAACTAATGGGTTAGCATACTAAATAATCATAAAATAATGAATAAAGGTGCATGAATTTAAAGGACAGAATATTGAAATAAAAGTAAAGGTCAGTAACTTAAATGTAATAAATTTAAGATTTTAACCAAGATTTGAGCTTAAAGCCTTGATGTTTGTCATGGATGATAAACAAATACACTAGTCACTAACCGTTTCTTGTTAGCTTGTGTTTATTCAATCTGTTTCCGAACAAAATGGCAATCTTGGACAATAAAGTATGGTTCTTGACCACTGAAATACTAATTCGGGACCGTTTTATTAATTTTTGGTGTTCTGAACCCCTAAAATAAAAATTCATGCCCTACAGAGATAATGGTGTGTGCCACATAGGGAGTGGTGTGCACCACATGTAGTAACTCTTGGATCTTACCCACATCAGCATGTCATAGAATAAAAAATTGGGCATTCTGGCTGCTAAAGAAGTGGCATGCGCCACATGTAAGGGCATGCTACCCATGCCCAGTGGGATACGCCACTTCTGACATAGTCAGAAGCTTTGGTTGTTCATGGATTTCTCTCCCAATCAAAAGAAAAATGAGTTTTTTTCACACCAAAGTAAAGAGAAAAAGAAGAAGGAAGGGCTTTAAAGCTCTCAAAAGTTACCTTTTTAGAAAGCATCCAAAGATTTTGGGGAATGAATAAGAGAACACCCAAGAGCTTGATTTTTGAATAAAAAATTTGAGATTAAGACTAAATGTATGGGTTTGTGAATTTTTAGATTAGCAATGAGGGAGTTTTGTTGAAGATCAATGAATAACATTAAGAATCAAGGAAGAAACGCAAGTGTTCCTTTAATTAATTGTATGAGTCTTAAAAAATGATAGAATTTTCCTTAGCTTTCTAAACAATCCCCCTTTAGCACTAATCCCAAGGCCTATTTATAGGCAAATGGGGTTGTTGCCCTAATTTTAAGGCATATGTGGCAAATGCCACTAATGGGCCTATTTTTACTAAATCGGACAAGGTGATAAGCAAAATAAGGCAGTGCATCGAGAAGCGGGCTGGGCAGAACCAAGGTGCTTCCCAGGCTTGGTTTCGCTGCGAAATGTCCAAAAACTCGAAAAAATAAAAACAGTCAAATACATCCATTATCTCAACCATGGACCATTGGTCTGAGAATCAGCACAAAAGATTATCTAAACCTGATTTAGTTTTATGTTAGAAAATGTTATCATTACTAAGCCACTTTAGGTATAAAAATTACTGTGCCATTTTAGGGACAAAAATTGAGCAGCTACAACTACTAAATAGGGATTGGAGATGAGCCGTTGTTCATGTCTATTGCAAGTGCAATCATGTTGCTGGCTGGCTTGCTCATTTTGCTAGCAAACTAATCTTGGGTATCCACTATTTTGATTCTTCTCCTAATGGTTTCTCTAACTTGCTTCTACATGATGTCTGTGGAGTAAGCTATCCAAGACTTGTAACTGTGTAGAATTTTGTTTTATCTCTCTTCTTATTCCAAAAAAAAAAAAAGAAGAAGAAAGAAATACAAAAGTTTACTATATATCAAGACAGACATGATGTCTTTTTTGTGTTATTTAGATACCCAACATTTATTATTTTAATAACAAAACACTACAAAGAACTCTTGGATTTATGCATACATATATATAAGAATTTTAATTTGATTGGTTAAAAATAAATGTAATTTAATTTTAATTGATCATATTAATTTTATGTTTAAATTTAAATTATATTTGATAAAGTAAGAAATTATATTATTTATTATATAAATGTACATATGATAAGAATATAATATTTTTAAAGATTTTAAATTTTATTGATTAAAAAAAATAAAGGTAGTTTTATTTTGGTTAATATATTAATTTCATGTTTAAATGTAAATTATATAAATAAAATAAAAAATTATATTATGAAACAATATATTATATATATTAGATATGGTAAGAATATAATATCTTTAAAAATTTTAAATTTCATTAATGTTAATTTTCATTGTTTATTTTAATATTCTATTGAAGACTTCTCACTTTATGGTTATTGATGATTGATATATTAATTCTAATTCTAATTTTTTACATTTTATTTTGGTATACTATCAGGAAAAAATGTTTGAATTTGATCATTAGTCATTTACATAATTATTTATTTTTCTATATTGCGAGACCTTGGATCCACTGCTTCTAATTATTTATTTTTAATTAATTTTATAATTATTCCATTTTGTGAAAAAAATCTATTGTAAAAAAGTTATTAAATTTTTTTATCAAATACTAGATATAGTGATGGTTTGCGCCAACTTTTATGTGTGATAATCATGACTAAAGATGCTGAACTTTAATATTGTCTTTAAAAAAATAATAAAAAAAATATTTTCTTCATCATTTTTTATTTGTATAATTTGATAAAATCCATGCATTGAAATTTTACTCAATATCAATTTTTTTTTTTACCGTTTAATTCATTAAGATATTAATAAAATTTCATCATTTAATAAATAAATATAAAAATTATTATGAAAAAATAATAATTTACATATCTAAATTTAAAAATTTCATAAATATTTTGAGATAATTAAAAAAAATAACAAACAAACCAAATAGAAATAATATAGAACATAAATTAAAAGTAGTCATTTTATCGGATATATTCTATAGGGTATATTCAATAATTAACAATGTCCAATCCGAAAATATAAAGATCAAATCAAATGATAGTGATTCAATAAGACGGAAAGTACAGTGGTCTTATAAGTTTAGCCGAAGTACTAAAGTACTTCAAACGTGTGTGTTGGCAAATTAATGTACGTAGACTCTTACCATTTATATTACATAAGCAGACAAACGAGATGATTACTTCCTCACATGGAGTCATACACCTTGTTGTTAACGCCCAAACATGAACAAATTCCTCCATTAGCATATAACAAGCTTTGCCTGCTGCGTTTTCCCAACTGCATAACCTTTTAAGAAAATGTCATTTTCTTCACATGAAATTGTCCTTACGAGCTCCCCTGATGGCCCCATCACTGTCTATGACACAGTCTCAGGCACCACCCTAGCTCGCTTCACTGGCAGCCGGTCACCCCGCCACGGCCTTGTCCTTGCAGGAAAGTCTTATATTGCTGCCTCTCACATCTCCTCAGCCACAGCTTCCGGTTCCATTCACCTCTACAACTGGTGGTCTCCAACAGCTTTGCACCATCTTCCCGTCCCAGAACCTGTGGCTCCACTTGCTTCCACTCCTGATGGCTTGTTTTTATTTGCAGGTGGCCTTTCAGGAGATATCTTTGCTCTTTCAATTCCATCAGGAAACATTCTCAAATCAGTTCCTGCTCATAACAAGCCTGTATCTTCTCTCAAAATCAGTAGTGACTCATCCCTCCTGGTTTCAGGAGGCGATGATGGCGTCATTGTAGTTATGGCAATCTTTCAGCTCGTAGAGGCATCAGGAAATGAGAATCCAAGTGATTCGATATTGCATAGCTTTGTTGCACATGATGGTCCTGTGACAGCCATTACAACTTGCACGAGGTTAAGCCTTCCTGCAATAGTTTCTTGTTCATCAGATTGCACTTGTAAGCTATGGAGCCTTCTGGAAGGAGAAAACCTACAAACAATGGCATTCCCATGTGTAATCTTAGGCAAGGAGCAAGCACTATTCGCCTATTATATTTTTTTCTCTAACATTTTCGGTTTCGCTCAATTACTAATGCTCACCCATAATTCTAGGTATTGCTCTAGACACAGTGGGGACAGAGTTCTACGCTGCAGGATCGGATGGCTTGATTTACAAAGGATCCTTTAAGGTTGAAAGCAGAAGAGAAGCGAGTCGGAATCGTGAATTGGCCACATGGACTGAGAAACATGGCGGAGCTGTTGTCTCGGCAGAGGTGGTGAATGAAGGGAAGAATTTGGTATCTGCTGGAGAAGATGGGAGCGTGTATATATGGGAAATAGAGAGAGGGCAAGTGATTATGGTTCTTGGAAATAACATGGAGGGAATTAGTGATGTAGTAGTAGCTAAAGGGATTGGAGATGGTAAAGGGTATTATGGGAATGGAATAAGCAATGAAATGAATGAATTTATTGGTGGAAGTTTAGGGTTATCAGGTAAAGAACTTATCTCCAGACCCATAAAAGAAGCAATGGACATGGAAGATGTTCTAAATGTGGCAGCAAATGATAGAAGAAAAGCCATTGATATGCTTGAGTCTGCAATTGGTGCATATGAGAGGCTTTTGGAGCTCATTCTCAAGGAGGCCAAAGGAAGCACTAGCAAGAATGGTGAAAAAAAGAGAAGTGACAAGTAATATATCATAAATAAAATAAAAAGAAAAATTTCATGGAAGGTTGATACTTTTTTTCTTCTTTACCTTCAGGAATGGAAATCATTGGTAATGTCTGTTGATAGGTTATTTGGGAAGTGCAATCACTGTAACACCACCAAGCATTAATACCTTGCAGTTAAAAAGCAACTCTTATTGGGTGTGAATTACAGTTTGGCATTTGAACCTTCCAAAATTGGTCTTCCCACAATGAAATAAGCATGCAAAGAATTTATAATGGATAAGCAATTAGGTGAAGTAAGCATCATTTGGTTCAAAGGAATAATAAAATAATAAACAAACCAAACCAAATCAAAATGCTCTGTTCCGGTTAGATTAGTATCATGGTTTGCTCAATTTCAAACTGATCCCAAGTCCCGAAAAACCAATCTCACCTCCCTTGTCAATTAAACCAAGATCAGCAATAAATATCATTCCTCATAATCACTTTTATGTAAGTATTCATACTTCATATCCACAAACTGGAAAAAATTCATGGTTTTCACCAGCAAAGTTTTGCCAGAAGGGAAGGCCACAGTGATCAGATTGTTAAAAATTCCAGTTACATAAACCTTCTCCATTACTTTCAATAGAAGAACTAACATGTTCGAACAATACAAATAAATGGAGAAGTTCCTCGATCTTACAACATACAAGGAATTTTATCTGCAAAAATAAACAAATTAGTTACAGATTCATTTGCTCGTTAACTATGAAGAGGAAAAAACTAAAATCTTTATAACAACATGAATAACGTCCGTATATCTCTGAAAATCTGGGTAAGTTGGTGATCTTTGTTTGAGCATAAACTCACAATTCATACCACTGTCAAAAAGTCAAACAAGGCAGAAAAAGGTCTTCACTTGTGTCCCTTACTGCGCTTCGTTCATTGACTATATATATGCTACCTTGAAAATGTTAATGCAAATGAGTAAACACAGATACACCTGAGCACCGAGAAAATTTTTACGGTTTTACTTATGAAGTATAACTTGCTGCATCAAGACTGCTAAAATGCTACCCATTGATATGTTAAGGACATTGACAGCATCATTATTAAGCTGCAAACAAAGCAAAAACATAATGTAAGATGTATGATGGCCGACATCCTAAACCAAGCAAATTCAGCTTAGCTGAATACGATAATTAGATAGGCTGTAAAATTGAGTTGCAGTATCGGCATCCCGACCATGGCCCACAAAGGACAATTTATCCACAACTCCACAAAATATTAAACCTGGAAGTTTCTTCTCAATGAATTTAGTACTTGAGTCATTATTTCCAAACAATGCACATATTGAAGCCCCTACTAGGCTGTTCAACACTCTACAGGTGAAAAGGTTGCACACATAAAGAATGTTGCAATTCATTGCAAAGCAAGCAAGACAGATGATTAACTAATCCAAGATCTAGGCTGATTGAATAAGAACATTCTGGAAAATCAAGCCCAAAGACACTAAATTACTACAAACTTATAAGAAAAGCTGAGAAAACATAAGGTTAGTATACGATAAATTAAGTAAACGAAGATATTCTTCCCTACCCATCGAAATCCTTCCTTCTCTTGGAGTGAAGCACCAATTATACTCTCACCAAAATTAGCAATCTGAGAAGCTATCACACATATAACTGCTTCAGAATTAAGTATCTGTTTCACATGAAGGAAAAAGGACATTGTTAGAATCCCAATCATTCATACCAAAATATAAAGGCGTAAAGTCTGAATGAGACGTGACAAAAAACAATATGAAGAAAAATATCACAAAATTGTTGTCAACAATGGTTGCTAACTAGCTAGTCCTTTGAATCTGCTCGTATTAAGACTACTTTTGTACGTCAGCCCTCGGATCAATGTGACTTTTGGATATGTAATTGATACCTAAGATGGAAACTGAATGCTAACTAATTAAATTGATGTGGAATAACTTAAGGGTCCATTTGGATCAGTGTGCGTATTTGAAATGAAGGTGGGTTTTACATTTTAAGTGAAAAATCAAAAGAAGTAACATGAAGTCAAATCAAAATGTTCAGTCATTTCAAATAACTACCCATCCAAAAGGACCCTAGGAGTTACCACCAAAATCCAGTTGAGAAGTTATTTGCAAGTTCCACGAGTCTAAATTTACTAGAAAGATATACATCTTTAGGTTTTCTCTTACAGCAAATAATTGAGTTGTCCAAGGAAAATATGCAAAGAAGAAAACTTTTACTCCGCAAAGGGGGTTGGCCATAAGCATCACAATAAACTAATAACATATGGGAAAATATGAGGAGATAAATTAATATCTTTGCATATTCCAAAAAATCATATCTGAAGCTGGAAGTCAATTGACAAGCATTAGCATTAACTTCGCAATATTGGGGAAAAATCAGAGCACATAAAAATAGGAAGATGCCTAAATGAGGAAGCGCAATGATGGCAGTCATTAGAAATCTAGAAGGCACAGAAACGGGCATGCAATACACCTAAAAAATGAGACAACTTATGACGCTAATTGCCATTAGCTTATGTTTTTGCCATTCTATTATCATTATTTTTTCTCTTACTTTGGCTGTATAATTTCATCTGCCAGATCTAACATTTAGCTAGGGCTTGGCAACCCTTATCATGTGGTGCATAGTCTTTCCCTCAACCTAAGCCAGCCAAATATTGAATGCTGAGTATCACATCCAATAGAAGGCACAACAGAAGGAATCATCTTGAGCATCGCGGAATTTTAGGCCTTTCAGGCATTGTGTGCCACACTTCTGTTCCTCCCACAAGAAACCTCATGGTGGGGAGATACATGCATTATTGGCATCTCAGCCCCATAATGTCCACAGGGCTCCTATCATATGGAGATATCAACTCCTTTTGCCCAAGTATGATGCTTGTCTTCTAGTTTACCACTAAGGATAATTCAAAATATATTTATACATCCAAATCATAATAATATATTTGCAATATAAACATAGTTTAAAATATGAAGGAGAAAAATTGATGCAAACATGACAGGGCCATTAACACCATAAGTTGTCTTAAAAGAAACATCATAACCAACAAAAGAAAACTAAAGATAATGAGTCGGTAGTGAAATGTACCTCGCCCAGTAAAGTTGCAATAACAGCAAGAAGAATTGATGCCAACAATCCAGCTACTGTTCCCTCAACACTTACAGCCCCTTCCGTTCCCCTTGGAACTACCTTAAATGTCGTAACAAGATACCTGCTCAAACCACCCAAAATTCAGAACAATAAACCCAGCAACAGTCTTATATGCGAGGGGTTAACCCAAATGAAATAAAAGATATATAAACATGTATTCATCTTGTCAAATACATAAAAAAATTATATGCATTCAAACAAAGGCCGAAAAGAAACAATCAAGTGCTGAATCAAGCCACATAAATGTTGCCATAGCAAATCAGATGCCATAAAAGTTGTGCTTTCTCTTCAAGTGAAAAATGAGACTCAAATAAATTTGTCTAGTTTTTGGTATTTGTGTTATTTCACCATCCAGATTAAATAGTTTTGGCATTTTATCACTTAAATTTTAAACCTAATCTAGTAAGAGAATACTAAAGAAGAAAAAAACAAGAAAGAAAACCCAAGATAATAGGTACTTGCTATGACAGGAACATGTCCATTCTTCTTCTTCTTTACCGTTACTTTTTCCTTTCCATTTCCCAAATTAAAACCTCCTCATCTTTTTCGTCTTCACAACAGTTCAAAAACTGAAGTGGGTTCTCTAAAGTTAAATTCCAGATTGCATAAGGTCATGCCAAACAACCAAAAAATTGCATTCTTAGACATGCACCAAAACATAGTGCCATAGGAGGAAACAGAATCAAGTAATTGGGAACATTATGTTTTCCAAATCTCTTGCTTTTGAAAATCTGAAAATAGTAGTGAAAAGAACATCACCCCCATGCTTAGAAAAAACCTCTGAACAGGCAAGATACTACTCCAAAATGAAAATAGTTCATATGAAAATTTATTAAATCATTGCAAAGATTTGCATCGTTCATTTCTTTCTCCAAAATAATATAGTTATGTTTCCATAACATTCACACATATATAATGGCATATACTCCTTTGACAACCCTTGTTAGCTGTTACTGCTCAATAGATAACTATAAACAGCAGAGGAAAACAAGAAAGTTTTACCAAGCAATACAATGATATAATTGTGTAAATATCCTTAAAATTAAAGCAAAGAAGAAAAAGAAGAGATGCTATCATTATAACCTAGTGAGTAGTAGCATATAGATCTGCTTATGCCCAGTTATCCAAAAACAAATTCCATATAAACCCTATGTGTTTACTATCAGACAACTCAAGCACACACCATTGACAGGAATCCAGTGTCTGCATCACCCTAAAAAATCCAATGAAAGTCATGCAGAAAATTTCGACATCTTCCACTTCTGTGAAGCCTGTATTGTTTATTCAAGTCCTGAACTCCCAGTTTCTCATCTGGTGCGCAATCTTAAGCAAGATAATGCCTTAATACCAAGAATTTGATGGCTATCCATTAAAGCAGAATCACATCACAGCCATTAGGGGATTCCATATCACGGTAATGTCAGTCGAATAAAATGCTAAAATCAATTACCAGTCTGTTTCTAAGTTTATGAAGACTACATCTGGAGAATCTGTCACCTTGAACATAATTCAGCATTCTAAACAAACTTGGGTGATGAGTTAGCAATATACAATATCCCTACAAAGATCTTTCAACAATGCATGTTCTCCTACTACATTAAAACTTTAATCAATTTGGGACATGCCAATCAAATGTTCAAGTCATAACTACTTCGCCTAATTCAGTTCCACACTCAAAGATATACAGTGTATATAACCTCAGTTCAAATGCTTTTATGAACTGAATTGTAATTGACCTAGGGAAATAATCTAGCTTAGATACATTTACCATAACAAATTTATTTGTAGAACACCATTGGTGATAATAAGAAATAGCTTGGAGGAAACAATACAGCAGCAGCTAGAAAATTTCAGGTAAAACTTATACAAGTTCAAATTTTTATGTTAATTCCATCGATCCTCGCTATGGACAAGCTGAAGAACTAATACCTAACTAAAAGACTGCACTAAAATGAAAGAAGAAGAAGTTTAAGGTTCAAATGATTAGCTTATGCATGAACAAAGGAAGTAAGTTAATTTCTTTAAAAAAACATACAACGCGGACAGAGGGAGAGAAAGGCATTACTTACGTAGTTTTGCCATATGCCTTCCCTATCTCACTCGAAACGGTATCACTCAACTTGGTACAGAAACTGGCAACAAATCCAAGTTTCCAAAGCCGAGAAAATGCCATTCCTCCCACTCCATTTATTGAAAGAAAAGCGCAAACACAACCAGCAGCACTAGAACCAATCACACTTCCTGGTCCCCTTCTTCCTCTCCTCCTCTCAGCCACTCCTTGTGCTTCCTTTTGCGCCATTTTAACTTTTGTCGCTGCTGTGCCCTGAGAGTACAATAATATAAAAACAAAAAAAAAATCCAATTTTTTAAAAAAAATACCCTTTAATAACCAATCGATCAATTTATTAATATAAAACATAAAAACAATTATAGAACAAGACCAATAAATAACAATTCAAGAAAAACAAAAAACAATTGAAAATTCTAATCAACAACAAAACCCATTAAAAACGAAATAAGAAACATATAGAAGCCACAAATATGTACATACATATAGACTTGAACTTACTAAAACGAAATAAGAGGCAACGAGAAGGAACCCAGAGGACCCAAAAGCACGCCAAGTGAGAGTACCCAAAAGAAACGCAGCGCAAATGCCCGAAAGAGAAAGCCCAGTGACCAGAATAGGAGACCCCACAATGAATATCAACAAGTTGTTGAGGAGAGCGGATTTCCAAGTGGGTGGTGTCGCTTGTATCAAGTTCATTGCCTCCGATAGAGCTCCCTGCATTGAGATCGCACGAGGTCTATGGGAAGGTAACATTTTTGGAAATTTAGGAGAAGGGTTAGTATTGAAATTGAAAATTAGGGGTTTCTTGAGGTAGATTGCAGGTTTTCGGAAATGGAGAGGAGGGAAGAAAGCGTGACTGGAGTGAAAAGTTGAAATTGAAACTGCCATTTTTATGTTGTTTTTTTTTTTCTTTTTTGGACTTCTCAATGAATCTGATGATAAATGGTTTGAAGCGTGTTAGGTGGAATTTGATCCATTAGCAAGTCCATTGCGCAATGGGCTGAACTTAGTGATTACTGTACTAAACTATTAATTATTGAACTTTTTTGTTCTTGAAAAATTAGTGAGTTGAATTTACGTACGAGTTTGAAGTCCGAAGTTTGAATTTGGAATGTGCCTTCTTTTCTTTTTCTTTTTTCTTCTTCTTTTTTTATTTTCGGTTTTGGGGTTGAACTACTAATTAAAATACGCCATAGATAGCAGTTTAAAATTTGACGCCATTTACTAACAACTTGTTGGAATTAGTAAGCAACTTCCATTAATCACCTGAGATTCTGAAAAAAAAAAAAAAAATTGATAGGCTTAATTTCATCCATAGTACCTCTATTACATTATCGTACCAAAATTTTAATTTGTTATGCAAATAGTAAAATTTTAATTTGTGTTACAGTACAATACTTTCATCCCGTTTGACATTATAAAAAGCTGACATGGAATATTGAAAATATAAAAAGCAACCATATCTATCATGTTAGACTGCTTTATCTCTCTCTCTCTTATGTGAAATTTATTGCTCTCTCCTACTTAGTCTTCAACTTTACTTATCCATAAATAGAATCCGCCTATCCTTTAATTAAATGCCTCAAATTTAATTATGTGCATCGTAAACCATTCTAAGCATCATTTATTTAAAATTGAAATTAATATACATTAATCTTTATCTAGATATATAATAATTAATTTTGCCTTATGATTACTTTAAAAAAAAAAAAATTTGCATTGTCATTTAAGTGCCATAGGACAATCTCATCAACTCAAGAGTATAAAAAAGAAACTTTTTTTCTTATATTGTTTATCACCTCCACTCACATTTTCCTCAATTTTGTGGCTTTTACTAGAAATCTCAAAACCCAGCAAGGCAAAATAAATAGAGAGGATTTTCACTTTTGGAATCCCTCATTTTCTCAGGAAATAAATAGAAAATTCCTTCTTCGGGTGATTTTTTTTTTTTTTTTAAAAGGGTATCTGTTTCTTGCCCTAATCATAAGTTTAATCAATCTCTCTTATTCAAAATACCTTCATACCCAATACCCAAGTATCTATTCTCAAAAATCCTTCCCTCTACCTCTCCTTTTTGTCTAAGAATATTCTAGAAAATGTAACTTTCAACGGGTGAAAAGACCCAACAACAAATTGAAAATCATGGGTTTATCATATGGAAGATAAATATCCACTACAAATGAAGGGAAAAAAGAAGAATACAAAGAGAGAGAGAGAGAGAGAAGAAGAAGGTAGGGTGTAGAGGTAAAAAGAAAAAAAGATACAAGATTAGTAGAGTCTCAACTACATTCACCCACCTAACAAAATAGAGTGAATAAGGGAAAGAAAAATAAAATGGGTCACCGATATTGAATATCTCAGGGTAGGAAGAGAAATGGTCTTCACATGAGAGAGAAAGAGAGTGTGTGTTAGTGGAATCTGACTTGAAAGGGCTCACATGACTACTATCTATATTTCTAATGCTCAATATCAACTTTTCGTCTAATGTTAATGGTTGTTACGACGGAAGTATTTTACAGTATCATAAATTAAGTTTTTGGTATCTTTGTATAACAAATTTAAATTTTGATACGTCAACGTAATATGGAGTATAATTAAGATATGACTAGTGAAATTAAGTCATACTTGATGCCATATTATATATAAAAAAATATTAAACCAAATAAGCAGATTCTTCAATGTGAATATAATACAAAGAGATTTTATTACTTTAGATTCCCAAAAGCTTGATTTTTAGTAAGGTAGGTTAAGAGCACTAGGATTTTTCACTTCCTTAAATCTTGTCCTTTCTCAATAGTATATTTGTATTTATTTATAGACTAAAAGTATGAACTTCAATAAATTTAAGATTCAAACTTAAAATTTATGATAACAGTTGTAGGATCAAGTTGATTCGATATTATTGCACTTAAAATGTTATTTTTATCCAGATTTAATAATATAAAATATCACTTTTGTCTCTATTTAAATTAGTAGATTTTAAGATGGGAGACGGATTTTAAATTTGAATTTCAAATACTTCTCTTTTATCATTTGATAATTATGAGATTACTAATACACATATCAAGCTTTTCTTTTTTTTAATTTCTGTATCATCATTTGATTTATTCTATTCTTTTGAACTATATAAAACCATTCCCTTTTTTGGCTTGGCAATTGCTGGCCCTCTTTATTGCTTTGTGTATTTTCAATATTTATCTTCCTTTTCAATAATGAATGCTTATTGCAACGGAAGTAAATCCAAAGTTTATGTAATTTTTCGGGAAATAGAGTTTGAGATATATAAATCTTGACAAGAATGCTCCTGACGCGTTTTAGGCGTCAGTCAAATTATGTACAATGCTTATGAGACAATTGATGAGACTTTAGAAGCTTACAATCTGTTTAGTGAATCAAACAATTTTAGATGTCATACAAAAATCTATGAGTTTTAGTGTTACTAAGATTCAACAAGATAAAAGTAATAAGATCACATGCAATGGTGAAACTGAAGTACTAGTAGATAATCATCTTTTTCGCTCAAATATCATTGCGCATAATTAGGATGTCAATGGAGGGATAATAGATGCCAGAGTACACTCTGTGTGAAAATTGAATTCAGATAGTCCCAATTTTGATTCTGTAAAAGTTTGTATGGGATTCATCTTTGAAATTTTAGTAGAGATTGTTTGTGGTTTATTTTTTAAAGTATACTTAGGGGGAGCCTTTTGATTGATTAGTGGTATCGGTCAATTTGAAATCCTATATGTATCGATATAAATGTTATAAGAAGATGAAGGCAAAATAAAGATGGGAAAAAGAAGTTCAAAACAGTGAAATTCGTACTCGAGTATATATATATATATATATAATATCAAATTACGCCTTCGTTTATATATAGTATAGTTTGCTTTTGTATTTTAGTAATTTGGATATATGATGTTAATTTGCTAATCATAAGATCTTGCCAGAGCACCATTCCAATTAGGGAAACTAAAATGCTAATTTGGACTAAAGCTACACTGAAAAAACCTGTTTAATTTTATGTTACTTTTTGAAAAGTGTCACCACCTTATGTTTAATTATGTAAGGAGAACTTAATAAAAAATCTCAATTTAACTCAAGTAATATGTATATTTAATGGAAAAGTGTACTAGAACACGAAACCAAAGAGGATTCGAGGACTAGGTTTTCGATTTAAAGCAATAAATTAATTGGCTCACAATTAAAACATGATTTCAGTGAAAACAATTTTCATGAGCAGTTAATATTATGCATGAGCATATAAATGATGTGTGAACAAATATTATAAGCAAGATAAATAATATTCATCTATGAAAGCAATAAATAAAATTAAATAATTGTAGAGAATATTGTCTTTGGCATTTTAATGTGAATTCTAAAATAATTTCACATCTTCCAATGGGAATAATAAAAAAATAAAAAAATATGAATCAAATAAAATAATTAGAGACTACCAACTATAGTCCCTTTATATATAGAGATTCTAAGCTGATCACATATCTCTCAACAATAATAATAAAGTTCACCCGAAATTAACAACAATTATCTTAATAATGATTATAATCATCCTTGCAGTAATTATAATTATCCTAAAGCAATAATAAAAGGAGAAATGAGATTTTAGATTATTTTGGTTCACATGTTAGGAATGAATCCAAAAATCTACCCATAATCATATTAGGAATTAGAACCATACAGATTAAAGTTGATTTTAATTCAATTCTTAGAGTCTATAAATAAAGGTTAGAAATCAACTCCATAAAGAAAAGGTTAGAAATCACTTAGAGTCTCAGACCTTAACTTTTGTATTGCTCGCATGAACGAAACATTTGAATCTCAACTCCATAAAGAAAAGGCTAACGAATTAAATGTATGAAAAATTATTGAAAACTAATTACCTTAAGAAGAACCAAAGAAATCAACTCTCAAAAATTAGAGACTCTATGTAGAAAAAAGCCTAGAATGTCTAATTGTAAAGTTTTTAAGATCCAAATATTATGAATTAATATTTGTTACGAGGTATTTATAGAGGAAGATAGTGAAAAGGAGAAAAACAACTTAATTAGGCAAAAAATCCCAAAAAAGGCAGGATCATGCCATGTGTCAACACTATGAAAATTGAACTGTCGGTGGGAAAGGAGAGCGATGACCATAGATTGTTTTTGTTGTGGCTATCAATTACCTATGGTGTTTGTAACACGTAACCATGCAGCTTGCTTCACTTGCTGACCTGTTTCGCCACTGGACTCATTTTTTAGAGTTTCATTCTCACGCATCTTAAGCCAAATTTTGACATGCAATATACCATTGAAAAGCTCTGGATATCTAGTTCCCAATGCCACTTGAATTTTTAAAAAATATTGCCTGCAGCTCTAGTTATGATCAAAAGAGTAGACAAATGTCCCATTCAATTTTTAGGGTTTTAGTCGGTTCTCGACCAATCGAACATTGTTTTGAGTCACACCTTTTCCGATTGTTTTAAAATAATTTTAGAGTGTAAAATAGACATCTTCACACTAATCACATTGAATTTATCAAAAAAATTTTAATTTTGAATTTGAAAGTCTAATGTAGTTGGAAGTGTTTTAATTACTATGTTAATCACAATTTGAAGGTTGAAGTTAAGTATTTATATGATACAAATGTTCTTAGTACATTAGATATCCAAAATAGATAGAGCATTTATTCAAAAAAAGTATATAAAAACATTTATCAACCGATTGAGTCTAAGTCTGAGAAAGAGAGAATATAGTTTTTTGAAGACTGCTTTTGTAATACATAGAGAATTAGCTACAATATTAGATGAAGTAATTAACAAAGATAAAAATGTTCAAGGATGATGCTATACTTTTTGGTAACCTTTGACTGATTGAGCCCCATCATTATTTGAACAACTGATAGCCAATGCTCAATACATGTATCAAGCCCAATGCATTTGTACTTATGTGGACTTTAAGGTCCATCATTATTAAACTAAATAAACGCTCATGCCTGAAACATGCATGAGGCTCAACACATTGGAAATTAGATTAAAATAAAGTATTCAAATAAGAAATAATGTATGAGATCCAATTGTTTTGCATAGTGAATAAATTTAGGCATTAAAATGGGTTAAAGTGGTAACCCCGTTATTTTAGGTCAGCCAAACAATATTAGCGCATCATACAAACTATATTTTTAAGTAACAAAAGACATTTTGCTGGTCAAAAGTTTGTCTTTTTTTATGTATACATTTTTCTTTATGTACACATCTTTCACCTTGTGCTTAGCTGATGTATGATTCATTTAGGGTGTCACAATATATTGATGTATATAAATATATAATTTCTAAAACATAAATGTTTGTGGCAACATATTAATATGGAAGCGATGATATGACATTTTATTTTTATTATAATTGATTTTTTTTGCCTTTAATAAAAAATTCACAATACATTTATGTATATAAATATATAATTTCTAAAGCATAAATGCTTATATGGCAACATATTAATATGGAAGTGATGATGTGGCATTTTATTTTTTATTATAATTAATCTTTTTTGCCTTTGATAAAAAATTAAATTTTTATTAAATAATAGAGTTACAAACTAGTAAATCTAATACATAATTTCATTATAATTAATATTTTTTACATTTAATAAATTTTAAGTTTTTTATTAAATACTTTTTGTATAAAAAAAACGAATTGAGTATAATAGAGTCATAGTTAATCAAAATTCATTAAATAATGTAATTACATTAACAAATAGAATTAAAGTATTAATTTCAATCACTAAAATTTTCATCAAAATTAAATATTCTTATACCTCATTTGATTTGAATATATGAGAATTTCAAAGAAAATAAATAATTAACTAAATTTATCATTTGAGTTATAATAATTTACTTAAAATAATTAATTGCGCTAATTAATATTTAAGTTCATTACTTGAGAATTTCAAAAAGAGTGCGTAATTTTTACTTTTCATTATTTAATATATAATACATAAGCAAATTGTTTAAATTAAAGCAACACAAATATAAATTAAACTAATTTTTTAAAAATTACAATTTAATTTATTAAAAAAACATAAAACTATATATATATCTCATAATTCTAAAAATCAGACCAATTCGACTGAGAATCGGACAGTGATCCAGTCTGGATTGCATTAAAAAATTATATATTAAAAAATCAAATTGAACCAGTAAAAATAAAAAAATTGATTAAAAATCGTTGAACCGGATCGGTAAAAACCGTTTCAATTCAATTTCTAGGTATTTTTAAAAATTATGAGCTTTTTTTAATTTGGCCCTTCTAAAAATTAGGCCACTAATTTTTTAATCTTTGGACCCTTTTATTTATAAATCCAAATCATAATATATTAATTAAATGAAAATTAATAATATATTTTACAGTAATTAATTTTTTAATTTTAAATTTATTCAATTTTATTTTTTTAAAAATTTTTACTAATTTTTATTTTTTTTTGTAAAACCTAAATTTCAAAAAAAATTTTATTTGAGTTCAAAAATTTTTTTATTACCTATGTTTTCAATTATGTTAATAAATTATATTTTGAAATATTATATAAAAAAATCAAATTTAATCATATTGAACTCGGTTGAACCCTTCGATTTGGTGAATCCCTATCTTTATTGGTTCACTAACCGATCCGATTTTCAGAACACTTATATATATATATATATATATATATATAGCGGTGAAGCGAACAAAAAGCTGAATTGACAGTGGTATTAGCTTAACATTTCCATTTTTTTTTACAAATTTATATATATATATATATAACCTAAAACTTTGAAAAATTAATACTTCAATACCATTTTTTAAAATTTTTAAATTTAGATTTTTCACAATGGTTTTAATTTTTTTGTCGAAAATGGTTTTTTCTTTTTTTTGTTGTTTCTTTAAATTATGTTGCTTTCAATTTTTTAGATTTTGATTATGCTCTAAAAGTTTTTAAATTTTTATTCTTTTTTTTATTTGATAAGTATTGTTATTGTTGTTTATCAGATTTTGAATTGCAAAATGATAATAGCAACTTCAATCGATCTCTTCTTCTTCATCTGAGGTAATGTCAATAGTATGAATTTTTTTTTTTTTCCCCTTTCTTTCTCCTTTACATGCAAGAAGAAATATTATTATTATTATTATTATTATTATTATTATTATTTTATCATTTTTTTACCTATTTTGCTTGCTGATTGAAGAGACACCTCTTTAGTTATATACAAAAGTAAACATGTATATAAGTTATTCAAAAGAAAAAAAGAAAAAACATTAAATTTACTAAATACACTCAAAATAACAAAAACAATTTATAAGATAACACATTAAATTAAAAAATAAATTTAAATACCTTACCATTTATATTTAAAATAATATTCTTAATATTTAAATTTTATTTAAATATTAAAAATTATATCTAATAATTATTTTATAAAATTAATAGTCATTTACAATAATTATTTAAAACTATATTTCAATTTTAAATTTTGATTTTTTTTCTTTTTTATTAGACCATTTAATTTTTTTTAAATTTAAAATTTAAAATTATTACTTATTTAAAATAATTATTCATATTTATATCTAAATTTTTGAATATTGGACAACTTAACTCTATTTTTATGTTCATTTATTTAATAATTATCAAATTTAATATTTATAAATCTTTATTATTATTGTTTTTTTTTTCTTTGGCTCTTAGCTTATTTGCAAAAACAATTTAACTGATGCTTATGCATTTACCCTATTTTATCAGTTTATATTTATATCTGTTATAATTTTTTTATTTGTTTCTTTTGGATTATAACATTTTTTCCTTTACAAATATTTATTTTCATATAACAAAGCAATTTTTTATAAAATGTACGATAATAAAGTAAGAAAATTATCCGCGCAATACGTTAGTTTATATCTCATCATTATATATATATAAAAAAGAATTATTAATTTTTTTTCAATATGCTGACGTGGCACTTCATTTGAAAAGAGATAATTTATAATATTTGAGCATATACTTTTATATTGATGGGGAGAAATTCCCGTGAAAATGTGCCTCAACCTTCCCAAGTGCATTAACCTTTCCTCTTCTTAACTGATACAATTTGTTTCTTCCATTCCACTTCTTGTATTAAACAATAGATTAAATATCATTTCCTCTTCTCCTGCACACGATAGCGTGAGCTTCCTGACCCTTTTTACCGTTGCATCGTCATCTCTTGTAGATGCTTCTTTGATTTATAGGGAGGGGTTGGATTGGGATAGGATTAGGTGGTTCGGAGAGGACCATATTATTTTAATGGCGGAAAGGTGAAAAAGCCTGAAGAGACAATTTCTAAAGGCATAAGAATTATGATTTGATGCTTAATCTGCAATTGAACATCCATTAAATTTCTTTTTTCAATTAGCTTTTATGATATGTGTTTTTGGGCTTATTTCTGTAATTGAAAATTTGCATTTTCTTATTAATTTCATTTTTATGTGCGTTTACTCTGTTTTCATTTTCATTCAGTGTGCTGGACCTGTTGGTATAGATTGGAATTTTTTTATAGGGAATCAACTCCACAAGATAATTCTTCTTGGCTTCTTTAAATGGATGGGATTCATTATTAATTTTCTTGACTCTCCCTTGCTAAAAGTTAGTTCTTGAAACTGAAATAAAAGAGTTGCTGCAGTGACCAATTTCAGCTTGTACAACTGAATTTTTTTGGACTGAATGATATTTCTTTTTTTTGAGACTTCAATCAATTTTCTAACATTGGTAGCTGAATTAACCATATTGAATTGCTCCTTAAATTCATTGCAGCAATTTTATAATATTGAACTTTTAATATCAAGCACAGATTCACAAATTGCTAATTTGCATTGCCTTTATTTTGTTTCAACACCTACAGAGTTTTTTTTTTTTTGTTCCTGATTTTTCTTCTCATCTTTACCATGGTCACAATCATTTTTAACATTAATCTCAGCATAAAGTTCATCATTTTCAGTTTTAGAACAAAGCTGTTATTTCCCAAACTTGCTTTAGCAATCTTTGAATCATTAAAAACATAAATAACACAGGAATCACTTTTGAATATCACATAATACCCTCCTTTACCAATTGTGCAACACTCAAAAGATTTTGATCAAGATTTGGAATAAGCAAAACATCAGAAATAAGAATCATACCTTTCATTATTTGGAGTTCAACTAAACCTTTTCCTTCAGCTTGAATAATTTTTCCATTTCTCGTTCTTACTTTTGTCTTGACTGATCTATCCAAAGAAATGAAAAGATTTTCATTTTTAGCCATATGGTTTGTGCAACCATTGTCAACATTCCATATATATTATTTTGGTAACTCATAAACTTGAGAAGCAACCACTCTCATAAACTCGAGAGGTCTATCAATCTTATTTACATATATTGAGGTTAAAAGATATTTTTATATCAAAAACCTAGAAAATAATAGAGAGAAAAATTTTATCATTTGTTGTAATATGTTTGGTGAGCGGAATGCTTGCAAGGAAGCCCATGGCGAAATTTGACAAAACAAGATTCATATATTGTCTTGAAAATTGTTTAATTGATTGTGTAGTTGCATCCCCATGGTTCAATTCTTGCCCTCCTAGATGTGTTCTTAAGTGTCTAATACACCCACTTGCACTTCTGTCACCTCAACCTCCATCTCCACCACATTCACGAAAAGCTATTAACACAAATAATACCCAAATCCAAAGTCAACAGTTCTGCACTATTGGTTATGCTACTTCTAAATGCTTCAATCTCATCTCGTAAGTATATTTTTTCTTTTTTCTCTTTCTATTTTTCTTGAAAAATTAATATGATAATCTAATTCATAATCACTTTTTTCACTTTTTTTTTTTTATTTTATAAAGTCTTAGATGAAGTGATAGCCTGCGCTGATAATTGTTTAAAAAGATGCAAAAAGAACAAAGTGTCTTCAAATTGATTGTGTTGAACTTTAGTTTTATTTTTGTTTCAATTTTGATTTCAATTTTCTATTTAACAGGGTAAGAAATATATATTTAATTTGGAAGAATCAATAAATAAAGAGTTTACTTGTTAAAAATAAGGATGGATTAATCCAAGCAAGTAGAGTTGAAAAGTGGAAGAAAAAATGGTAACATTATAAATAACAAGTTATTGGCTCAATCATGCACTCCATAAGAAAGTTTTATTTTTTCTTTTTCGTTTTTTATGGTTTATTAACATTAGTCTCCATGGTTTATTAATCTAATTTGTTGCAATTTCGAATGTCAAAAGCAAAGCAAATTAAGAGATGAAAACTATCAATAGATATCTACGCGATTTCAAAAATTTAAACCAATGGCAGATCCCCATCTCTGCAACCCTAGCATCAATAAGAAGTAAATACACATGTTTATGGATAAAACTTCAAGCCCAGCATTCAGCACAAGACAAATTTTACAACATATAGAAGAAATCAACTTTTAATGGAATGTATATAATCTTTGCTAAATCAAAAATAAAATTTAGATCAAAACCAAATATACATCTAATCAAACACTTACAAACTAAAATCAAGCAAAAAGAGAAAAAAAAAAACCGTAGATCTACAAAACAGTTCCTGCATGTTACGGGTAATTAAGTCCCGGAATCACGAAGCTACCTGACTTTCTCGCAAGTGACGCAGATGGTGATGGAGATAGTTCAAAGACAAGTCAAGAGGCGGAGAGGGCTTTTGCTTAGAAAGTGGCGTGAGGAAGCCAGGGGTTAGGGATTGGGATATCTCAACTCCGATCTCTCTCTCTCTCTCTTATTGCGTTAGAAAGAGTTTGTTTATCTTAATCTATGTTTCAGCATTTTACACGACTAGCACAACAGTACTTTTCAAAAATAAAAGATTGAACCATAAAAATTTAAATATGAAACCTGTTATGTTATTTGAACTACAGAAAATAGATGCAAAAATAATACTTTGTGCTTCCCCAAAAGCAAACAAAATAATAGCTGCTGCTGTGGAAAACAAAATTAAGAAACATGAAATTCTAAGTGCTTTCAAAATAAATTTTAAGCAAAGAACACAATAAAATAACTCCTTAGCATTTAAAGATCCTCGAGAAAAACCAATTGATAAACAAAGAGTGTTAGAGCAATTGCCGGCTATATATTAATAATGATAAATAGTTTTCAATAATTCAAAAGAAGAAACGAAAAAATTACGGCGAGAGCCAGAAAATATACCGAATTATTCCAATTTCAATGCAGAGGTTATATATGAGTTACCGCAGTCGCCTTGCCAAGTAAAAAATTTCACTTGTTTATTTTTCTTCTACACGAGTTGTTGATCTATGAAAATGAAAGGATGAGAGTCAAACAAGTAGAAAATCCTTCAAGGAAGGAAAGAGTTGGTCTACGAATAGGGAAAAGAAAGGAATAGATGGATTTCAAAATTTCAAGTTTTAATGAAATCTTTTAAATTTAAATTTTAATATATTGTTTTGTTGTTGACAATAGATAAAATTTTATTATTAATCCAATCAAATCTATATATAAAAAAAAAAAAAGAAATGTGAAGAAAATGTATTAAAAAATTTAAAAATTTGAAAAAAAAAAGAAAAAAGAAAAAAAAGAAATGCTAAGATAGAAGAGTAGCAAGTCAGCTTTTTATTTTTTATTTTTTTTTTTCAGAATTATGGATAGATAGATAGCTACTCTTTCTTTTTTAAATTTAATTTTCTTTCTGGAAAAAAGAAATAGGAACGAATTAGAACTGGAATTGACCTTAATCCTGAACCGATACTGGTATGGAAACTGGTTTGAAATCGACTGACTGAACGAAGACTAATACTGGTTCAAAAGTAACTGAATTGGGACTTAAATCGAAATTCCAGGTCAACATTTGATAATTGGGCTTAGAGAGCTGGGCCCATTGCATCCAATAATCTATGGGCCAAACTCTTATTAAGCCCTAACCATGAAATAATCAAAAATGAAATCTTATCCAGTAACGATGAGAACAGAACCAAAAGAGAGGAAACAGAGAAGCTGAAGTGATAGAAAGAGAGAATGGCTCTGTTGTGCGCACAGTCTACTGCTATGCTGTCATCCTCCGCATCTTCTTCTTCTTCGACAACTCCAAGTACACCAAAATCTTATTTTTCTTCTGCAAGAAAAGATGCCATTTGGTGCAGTACGTTTACTGTGGGATTCTCATTGGTAAAATCAAAACCATGTGTACGGACAGAATTTCCTTTTAGTAGTAGGAGCAGCCGCAATATTGTGGTTCGGTCTCAGAAAAAGAAGGAAGAAACCGCGATTGCTCGTGTACCTCTTGATCAACGCTGGATGTTCGAGGAGAATGAGATCAATGGCCCTGTATCTGTCTTCTCTTTTGTTTTCTATTTTTTTTCTTGTATATATTGTCCATCAAAACCTTACCTGCTCTAATTCTTGCATTTGTAATGGAGTTTAGAGAATCTATGCATAAATAGATGATGTTGGTTTTTGTTTTTGCAGGACATTTGGAATAAGACTTGGTATCCTAAAGCTGCAGACCATGTAAACACAGAAAAACCTTGGTACGTTGTTGACGCCACTGACAAAATTCTTGGGAGATTGGCATCCACCATTGCCATTTATATCCGTGGGAAGAATTTGGCCACCTATACTCCTAGTGTGGACATGGGGGCGTTTGTAATTGTGGTATGTAGTTTCTGCAATTATGCATTTAAGATTGCCTTTGCTACAGATGATGAATATGCGCAAAAATTTTCATGAGTTTGAAGATTTGTTTGATATATATATATCCTAAATTTCTGTTTCTTTTTGAGTCTCTTTGTCAATTGAAAGTGTGTCAATTCCATATATGGAGCTCTATTGGTTCAAACTAATTTAGTATGGTTTGAGGCTTAATTACTTATACAATAATTATATTCTGTCTGTTATTCGTATTGATACGCGAGTTTGTTTTAATCACCATAGATTTCTTGTATGTACTGGTTATTTCAAGTTGGTGGCGTGAGTTGATCTGGGGATTGCTTGTAGCAATTGAATCATTAAAATTTGTTTTAATACAAAAATCTAGTTGCATCAAAGCTGTTGTCCATTTTATGACTTTATCCTTGTGGTTAATGTCATATGCAGCTAACAAGCTTTCTTGCTTTTTTCCACCCGTGATATTATTATATGCTCAAAGTATTGGTAGCTGAATTTTTTTATGTAGTTGCTTAAGGAAGAAAACAGGTGTTGTTTGTTGTAATGCAATGTTTGTTACTAGTACCTTAGTACATTTAGAGACTTTAACTTAAAATATTGGGGATATTTAGGTATTATACGATCTTCGTAAGAATGTGATATTGGATTATCTCAATATTGCGCCTGCTTATATGTTTCCTTATTTTGAAAATAAGTGTAACAAAGTTGAGTTAAGGGTTTGGCCTAAGTCTCAAACTCATAACTTAACAATTTTGCAATATTTGTCTACTTAATGACTCCTTCTTGGACTGACAATATATCTTGGTGTTATCTCTAGATATTTATAATAAATAGGGAATATAAAATTTTCAAAATATTGTGCATTACTTTGAGCACTGGAGATCCTTGCTGAGAATGTGGTTGTCTTATTTATCACATGGTTCTTCCTGCTGCCAGAGATAAAAATCTTAATCTCGACTAGACAAAAGATTTTAATTGTTCAGTTGGTCATACAGTATTCTATATTCTTCTAAAGGTTATGTGGGTTTATATATTATTTTGTTTCACAGAATGTGGATTCTTTTAATAGGCTTTCAAACATGCATTACTCACCTTTAAGTATGTTAAATTCTGAAACCTTTGATTGAAAAGGTGAATGCTGAGAAGGTTGCTGTATCTGGGAAGAAAAGGACCCAAAAGCTATACAGAAGGCATTCAGGAAGACCGGGTGGTATGAAAGTGGAGACATTTGATCAGCTACAACAGAGGATTCCAGAAAGAATTATTGAACATGCTGTTCGAGGCATGCTTCCTAAAGGGAGGGTGAGTTCTGAAGTTCTAACCCAATATGATTATTTATACTTTAAACAGGTTTTTCATTCTTTAGTTTTTATATGGAACATTGCCATGGGGTCTTCATTTTTTTTTTAATCTAGTATGTAATAACAGTAATTAACCAAAATAATGAATAAATTGTCAAATTATATGATAGTTATCAATTCATTATAGCTAAAATAGAACCATACCAGATTGATATGGAAGTGCATATACAAAGAAAGATCAATGAAAAGTTATAAGATCTTGTGAAGACTTGTTTTACTACATGTGCAAGTGGAATCCTTTATGTGTGGGAATGTAGAGTATTGCAGAAGGTGATGATTTCTTGGAGAGTTGATTGGATGTTAACTCCTCATTAAGGTTTATGTATGGAAAGGGTTGAAATGAAAATGAAACTACAGCAGTGTCATTACTCATGAGCGGCGTTTTGTGGAGATAGTATCTTGATGATCTTGATGGCTAGTTTGATAGGATAATGATTTGAAAGGACATTTTATCTTACTCCAATTGGCTTGTTTGACAAATTAATTGTGTTTCTTCCTTTCTGTCCCTCAAATATGTGCCTCTTACATTTTCTTTTGAAACTCCACTGTCCTGGGCTGAGTGGGGCTAGGATGTCAGAAATTCCAAAATGTGAATGTGAATTTTTACTGGTTGTGAGGATTGGTGCGACTGTAAGGTTACCCTTCTGTGACTGAATGGTCGCAGGTTTGAATTGTGGAAATAGTTGTTTTGCAAAAAAGCTTGGGGAATGTATCTTATGATAAATAAGCTTACCCAGTCTCTTGCAAAGCAATGAACATTTTGTGCTGGGAGTGCCTTTTTTATTAGATCATACTTACCTCACACCTTGAGTTGCCTTGGGCAAAATTCTTTTCCAGTAGGTAAGGTGTCTGCTAAAATTAAGTTGTCAAAAGAACAAATAGAAAAATAGAGTACAGAATCCCTCAATATTAGAATGCTTAAGATGATTCTAATTCTATATATTTTATGTGCTTTGCCATTTCAAGTTCCTATACTGTCCCACTTCCTAGGGGTAAGCATTAGTGGGCGGGTGAGATTATTCTGTCATGACTTACAAGTTTTGACTTACAAGAGTTGGACATTGATTTGATGTTCCTCCTTTTCCACAATATAGGGAGTTTTGTGCATTGAGGCATTAATCTTGTGCCATTTTCTATTTGTTTTTTGCGGGCCGAATTTGGAAATAAACTATATCACCTTGATGTAATATAAGACATTTTACATCTATTTCCATATACTTGGTCATTTATTTGTTAAATTTATGCTTTTTAAGGTTAAATTTTTTCCACTCTACTCTCTCCTCATGAACAGGCATATTTTTTGTCCAATTGAACTGCTATTGATGATGACCATTTCCTGCAGCTTGGAAGAGCATTATTCAACCACCTTAAGGTATACAAGGGCCCAGATCATCCACATGAAGCTCAGAAGCCAGTTGAACTGCCCATAACGGACAAGAGGATTCAAAAGGAGCGATAGATTTGCATTACGACCTAGCTCGAGTATACAAGCAAACGGTCTTTCTCGATTGTCTTGCTAACATATTTTTCACATGGACTTGAGTTCCATTCAAAGGCTTCCTCCAGGTAAAGGCCTGTTCGTGTTTGTATTTTCTAGCAGAGGAATTTGAAATAAGTATTGCTTGCTCTCAGCTAAGGTTTGATGCTGGATGTGATGGGAAATTTATTTTGTAGCTTTCTGTTGCTCAGTCTGTATTCACCCTAATGTACAATTTTATCTTGCTCAGTGTAATTCATTAACTTGAAGGGAAAGAGTTAATCTTTTTTTACTTTTTAGCTGTAATATGTTATTAACAAGTCCTATTTCAATATATATTCTATAAAAGTCCGTTTGAGTAATTAGTCATTGGAAATAATTATCTGATTTTTTTTTTTAAAATTGAAAGTTGAATTCCCTTCAAACAGAATAAAGAATAAAATGAGAATACAGTCATAAAACTCAACACCAAAAGACGGAAAAAAAGAAAATGGTTGTAGACTTTCTACTTTTATACAGATTAAGAAAGATTAAGAAATATCGTTAAAGAATAATTTTATTTATATACTCTTTTAATTATGCATGTTTTAAATAACATATGAATTAATAAATAACATATGAATTAATGAGGGTTTTCAAAAATAAGATAAAATTTAATAAATGTATAATAGACAATTTAAAAATTAATTATCAATCTCTCTTTATACATTATAAAAAAGCCAAGCGTAAGCCAAGTGTGAGCAACATAATAATCATTTAGGACAGTAATAAGAAAATAAGACACAATTGTAAAATGATAAATTGTTTTAGATAATATTTTTATCAAAATAATATTTATAAAAAAGATTATCTCTAATACTAATATATTAATATAAATTTACTTTTTATTACAAAAAATAAGTAATCTACACGTTTATAGATATAATTTTTTTAAAAAATAAGACATTAATATATTGAGAACACGCTATATAAGATAAATAATTAATATTTTAAATAAATAAATAATTATTTGTAATAATATATATATATATATATAAACAGAGCAATTTGCGTTATGAAAATGTCAAGTGTAAGCATATGAAAAAACTAAGTGTAAGCATATGAAAAGGCCAAATGTTAGCAGGACAATAATTATTTAAGACAATTATAAGAAAATAAGACACAATTATAAAAGGATAAATTGTTTTAGATAATATCTTTATCAAAATAATATTTATAAAAAAGATTATCTCTAAAACTAATATATTAATATAAATTTATTTCTTATTACAAAACAATTAATAAGTAATCTATATGCATACGAATATGATTTTTAAAAAGTAAGATATTTACATATTTAGAACACGCTACACTGAATAAATAATATATTAATATTTCAAATAAATATACCATTTATAACAAATCATAAATATAAAATAAGATAAAATTTAATTTCTTATTTCAATGAAACTAAAACAAATTGAAAAAAATACACTTTATTTTCAATTAATAATTTAAAAAAAAAACCTTAGTTAATTAGTTTAATATATAAAGTAGTTTTATATATCAAGAGTTGAGTTGAATGGACACAGAGCATGAGATATGAGAGAACCTACGATATATGATAATTTTTTAAAAAGTATGACATTTACACTCATAGTGTGTGTATATATATATATATCCCTTTTTAATTATATTTAATATTTATATTATATTTTTTTATTAAATCAAAATAATAATTTTATAATTTTTGCTTATTTTTATTTTTGAAAAATAAAAAAATATATTTTTAATGTAAATGGATTTGACTATTTAAATAGGTAATTATAATCGAGTTCGGCACAAATTTAGTTATCAAAGATGAAATTCTATACAGGTTTGGATACTTAAATTTTTAATCGGTTATTTAAACAGTTTCGGGTATTTATAATGTATTTAATGATCATTTTATTATTTAATTTTATTATTTTTAAATGATATTATAAAATATTATTTCACTTTTTAATTTTAATTATAATCGAGTTCGGTAAGAATTTAGTTATTAATGTTATTTTTAAATGATATTATAATTTTTATACAGGATAAGTAATATATTAATATTTTAAATAAATAAATAATCATTTATAATAAATTATAAACATAAAATTAAAAAAAATTAATTTCTTATTTCAATGACATAAAAAATTAAAAAAACACACACATAATTTTTTATTAATAATTGAAAAAATACCTTAATTGATTGACTTGATATATGAAGTAGTCGAGTACATCTGAGAGCTAAATTGCACGGATGCATAACACATGATATGAGAATATACAAGATATGTTAATTTTTAAACAAGCAGGACATACACATGTTTATGATAGATTATACCAAATAAGTAATAAATTAATATTTTAAATAAATAAATAATTATTTGTAATAAATCATAAACATAATAATAAAAAAATATCTAATTTCTTATTTCAATATAATTAGTTAAATTTTAAAAATTATTATCATTATTGAAAATTACATTAATAGTGTGTGTGAATTTTTTGATATAGGTTATATCATACATAACTTTTGCTATTGTTAGTGAAACGCTTCGCATGATACTAAAGAAAGCATATCTCAGTTAAAAATGAGAATTTTACTTGATCAGTTGGATACTCGATAATATCTAATATGATTTTGGCAAATTTGGTTAGTGAATGAACGAGTTTGGGACGGATTTCGATAGTATTTTTACTATTCATATCGGGTTTGGGTTGAGTTTAAGGACTCGGATACTCGCTACTCGTTATCTATTTAATTAATATTCTAAAAATATTTAAAATAAATATTTTTATAAAAAAAATTATACATATACACCCCTTTTTAATTATATTAATGCTATAATTATATTTAATATTTATATTATATTTTTTTATTAAATCAAAATAATAATTTTATAATTTTTACTTATTTTTTATTTTTAGAAAATAAAAAATATATTTTTAAATGTGAACAAATTTGAATATTTAAATAGATAATTATAATTGGATTTGGGATGAGTTTAGTTATTAATGTGAATTTCTATACAGATTTGAGTACTTAAATTTTTAATCAAGTATTTAAACAAATTTGAGTATTTATAGTACAGTTAATAATTATTTTATTATATAATTTTATTATTTGAATGATATTATAAAATGTTATTTCATTTTTTAGTGTTGCTTTGTGCGTCGCGTGGATACTAATACTAGTAATATAAAAAATGAAAGTAGAGTATATTTTGAGACAAATAAAATGTGGACTATCTTTTTGGGTTGGAAGGAATATTAAGTTTTTTTTTTTTTTTTTTTTTTTTTTTTTTTTTTTGTATAGATGAGTACAAGGTATATAATTAATTTATAACTGAGAAATTAGTGTAACTACATTGAGTCTCATATGATTAAGTTTATAACATTTTTATTCATTCATGCAAATATATAAAAATAATTTAAAAGAAAATGTTTTTTTTTTAAAATTTTCTCAAATAACTTACTTGTTCTTTTGTTACGAAATCGAAAATTATTTTAAAAATATTAAACTGCAAAAACATCTATAATTATTGAAATTTTATATTATTAACATTCAATAATAAAATATATTAAATGATAATACTAGACTCTTAAAAAAACTCTAACTGATAGATAATAAAAGATTTTCGTAATGTTTATCCTAATAGGATTTTTTTTAGGTCCAATATATATATATATATATATATATATATATATATATATAGAGAGAGAGAGAGAGAGAGAGAGAGAGAGAGAGAGAGAGAGAGAGAGAGAGAACTTAGTCTCTTTTTCCGACGAGACCGTCGCCATTCAATCGAGGCAAAGGCTGGCAGTGAGCTTATGGTCGCCAAATGAGCTTCTCTTGGCTAAGGGAGCATCATCGACGTCACTAGCCATGGCAACAATCCCATCAAGCAACAGTAG
>CANUEP010173838.1:0-97260 GCA_947857235.1 Jatropha podagrica
CCACTGGCCACACGCACACAACTTTCCTCTTTTTTTAAAAAAAAAAAAAAAAAAAAAAAAAAAAAAAAAAAAAAAAAAAAAAAAAAAAAAAAGAATTATCTTAAACTGAAAATTATGTTTTAAGATATCAAGAAAAAAAAAAAATCAGAAAAACATGGAAAAGAACACACACAAATCAAAACAAAATCGACAGCATAAAGACTTGCATTTAAGATATTAGATTTTAAATAGATGGAAGTGGAATCAAGAACATGGGGGAAAAAAAGAAGAAACAAAGAAAATAGAAATATAGAAAGAGAAATTGAGAGATATCTGAATGGCTGTTGGCTAGACGTTGGAAAACAGTAGGTGGCTAGACAGAGTGATGGCTGGATCATAGAGCACACCACTGATTTTTGTGTTGCATTATATTTCTTTTATTTATTTATTTAATGTAAATAGGTGCTAGCTGGACAATCTTATATTGCAAGAGGACCTTAGGTGCCTTATTCTGGAAAAAAGAAAAAATTAGAAAGGCATGCGCCACTATCCAGAGGCAATCACCTGAGTAAGGTGCCCTGAGGCGTGCCTTTAATAGAGAAACCAAATAAAATGAAGACAGAAAAATAAAAATAAACCTTCTATTAGCTATAATGTGGGTCACTGCTTTGAATTAATCACATACAAACTGTTTGATATTTAATATAAAGAGAGAGGCAGTGGTGGCTAAAATTGTAAAAGAACAACAGGCCTATCTACCTAATTGATAAAATCAGAAGGATTGGTCAAAATATTAAAACACGTGAAAATTCTGTACTTTTTTTTTATCATTAAGCTCTTTATCCCAAGTGTAAAATAATATTCTATTGGAAACTAGCTGCCAATTACAAATTGACCACACGAGTGTGAACTTTCCTAGCGCAAACTTGATGCACTCATCAACAACGTCAACTCTTAGGACAGTTTCAGCTCATAAATTGCTGAGAAATTATGCATAAGTTACCTGAATGCAGAAGCGAACAGTATAGATTCCCTCCTCATTGTATTCTGGAGTGATAATCACTTCTGAAATTCGTGATACCTCCGTCAGAACAGCAACAGCACTTAAAAACCAACAATCACCTAATCGACCCTATTCCACAGACAATTGAGCACCTTTTAGGAAATTTGAGCCATTAAAATAAACCACTTCAAAATCTCAACAATGGAATGATCCATGAGATTGATGATTGTGAAAGAGAGAAGAAGAAAAGTTTGAAACAAGCAATCGGCTTGATAATTCTCATATACACAGTTTAGGGTATATATAATACACAGAGAATAATTTAAAAAATGAAAATAATCTCCTAATATCTCCTAATTATGGCCGAGTATCATCCATATATATGCACAATCTACTCCAATAATTACAAGATTCTAACAATGATAAAAGCATTGCATGTCATGCAGCCAAAGGCAATCCAACCTGACAAACATCAGAGGGATTTGCAGATCCAGAGAACAAGCATGGGCAAGAATCCAAATGGTTTTCCTTAACTATTTCAGCAGGCCTCTTCCACTCAGAGACAACCTAGGTTAGAAATAGAGGATTAAGTCATGAAAACAAAGAAAACACTGCAAGTTAGGGGGCAATTTACAAGTCAACAAAACTTACCTGTAACTTTAACGGAGGATTTTCTGGATCTACATATAATGACTGATCATTTGGAGGGAACTCCTGGTCAGTAAAACGCATTTCTCCCCTAGCAGACAGGGCTTCTTTGACTGCCAATTCGACTGAAAGCATTCGCTGATTGATTTCTTCTTGTGTTTCGACCCTAGGTTTCCTGAACCTCCTGGCAAAGGAATCCATCTCTACCACTACTTCACGATCTGACCTCCTTTTCCTCCCACTTGAATACTGACCATCCCAATCTACATCATCCCTATCATATAAATCTACATCTGCAGGATCACTATCCCACTCATCAACCTAAAAGAAACACATGAAGCAACAATTAGTGATCAGGTTCAACACTATATAGTTTTTATACGGTATTAAAAACAAGCAGGCACATACTCTGGGTGGTGAATCTGCCCATTGCCAATTGTCTTCAGGGAAGTCAATCATGCCATGCTCTGTTAAGCCAATAGCAGTATAAAGAGAAGCAATCTCATCTTCAGTTAAGCACCTTCCCCATAAAAATACATCCATGATATGCATTTTAGACTCAGCTCCTTCACTATCTGACCTTCCAAATGCATCTACATCTGTAGGGGGTCTAAAGCCAACCCAAACTTCTGTCCCTTGTTCCCAAATGCTATTACTGACAGACAAGGGTAAACCAGTCTGAAAGCCATCAAACCCACCATCCAGGTAGCAAGTTGCCTCACCCAAATCTGCATCAATTGTCATTGTCACAATGTGCCATCTGCAAAATAATCATAAAACACCAATAAGACACTATCTTGAGATAGAAAAGGCATAGGTTATCAATAAAAAAATGAAATGATCAATTCGTAACCAGTCCCAATCACTATCCAAAGATGAAAATACTATAAAAGAAAGCAGTAAATAACAGTATGTGAAGGCACTAAGGAAAAAATATAACCCTTAGATATGATGTAATCGCCAGCAAAAATTTACAAACCTTCCATCTGCAATACTTGTTGCACTGATACTCCACTCCTTTGCGACTGTGGTCTGCCTATCGCCTTTAGTAATCAAGCGAAGCCCGACTTGCCCAGCCTCAATACCTTGCTCAGCACCAGCCACCAGAATTTCCCAGCAAACCTTTTTCTGAAATTCAGTGCCTAATAGGCACACTGGCCCAGACTCAGGTTGGATCATCACTGAAATTGAAAAGCTGACCTTTCGGGTTTGACATACACTAGGATCCATCTCACCACAGTGTCTCCCGCTCATTGTTGGTTCATCATCAAGGATACATATGGCACCAGCAATTTCTGCCTGCCAATAAAATTTAATAGATTCACAATAAAATTCATGCAGTCTACACAATTCATTTATCTCTATAATAAATCAGGAATAAAACAAGTCAAATGAAGAGGCACAATTAGGAAAGAACATTATAATATTTTAATTAAGCAAAGAAAAATAATGCAGCAAAGGGACAAGGTAAAACATCCTAATAAGATATAGATACAGACAAATACAAAAGAGCTGGTTGAAGGCAGAATTTCATGCACATTTACAATGGATCTGTGAGTTTATTATGGAAAAATATTTTCTTATATATAATTCATCAATAGAGACACATATATATATACATATATGATACTATAAACCTATTAGAAATCTAACTCCTAATAGGGTTCTATTTACAACTCCTAATAGAGTTCTATTTACAACTAATCCTTAACAGGATCAAGAAAAAGTGACACAAAGTTCAAATATGTACAGAATTTTGATCATTCAGGTTTAGATTTACAAGAATTTTTCTTAGAGGTATAATAGGGCTCATTAAATTTTGAATTCAACCCACTTTGTAATCATTGTCTTAACATTAGTATTACTAGTTGCGCACACACGAGGGATGCATCATGAACTGGATCACCTTTTTGTTATTATTATTAGGCATAGTTGCCTGCTCAACAGTCTGGAGGCAACAACCCAAGGGCAACACCTCACCTATCTTATATGAAGGGCCACAAACTTTCTTGAAAAAAAATTTAGCCTCCAGATGAAATTAGTGAAGTTTCAGTTCTTTAAATGCAGTGAGATGCCATACCAGTTGTGTGTCTGATGCCCCCTTAAGTGTGATGCCTAAAAAATCTGGTCAGAGTTTACTATTAAAAGCATTATGCAGAAGTTGACAATCTGTTTTAATATGTTAATGTTTTTCTCTGTTCCCATCTGTTCATGTTTTTCTCTTTTTCATCAATCTCAATTTATGCTAGGCAATTAAAAGATCCATTTCAGCCTCCATCAAGAACAACCCCCAAACGCCCTCAGATCCTTGATAATGGGTTCCTGGACTGACTACTTACAATTGTCAACTATCAAGCATCATAAACTATTACTCAGTAAGTAGAAACTCCTACCCTTAATCTGTTAGTTTTTTTTATCCAGAAACTACATCAGCGCATTCAAATGAACCTACTCAGGACCTTTGACTAACCGCTGATTTGGTGATAAGTTTGCTAGTAACTTGAGTCAGATTTTTATAACAGCTTCTGCCACGTATGTTGTTTGTAAGTTCAAGGGTTTCCAGTACCAGTTCTAGTTTTCAGAATTCAGTATCCAAAAATTTCTTCCTACAACAATCTTGTAAAAGCTGATGGTCATGGACATATTCTATAGTCTTTCATCATTTAGTCAGCCAAGAACACACAGAGGATATGATAAGAAATGCTGGTACAAGCATTTGCATGATGACACCGTAAAGGAGCACCAAACAAAGAAATTAGGAGAAGCCATATGCAGAACAACATATTGTCACTATCATTCTGCAGAAACAGCAGCCAGTATTCTCATAAGAACTAAAATAACTAAAATATGAAAAACGAACCTGAAGAGCTCGACGAGCTAATTGAGCCAAGCGTATCCGACGTGCAATGCTTGAAACCCTTTCTCGTGCAAAGGAATCGCTGAGAACAGAATCACCTCCTACAGCACGCACTGCAGCTGCCATAGCAGCTGCCTCCCTGCTACCAGCGTTAGGAATAGAGGAAATCAGAGAAGCTTCAATCTCCTTCCATTTCCGTTCTTCCTTCTCTAGAAGAGCCTTCCTTCTTTCTTTTCCTCTGCCCTCCTCTTCACGTCTTTGCATTAAGATTTCTTCTTCCATTTCTTTTTCTCTCAAATAGCTACAAGTAGTTCATCACAACGGAAATTTAGACACAAAGGGAAAAGACTCGAATGTTGAACTTAAAAAAAAAGAAAGAAAGAAAAGAGAAAGCAGCAAAGATATACAACAAAGTGGTTACCTTTCTTGAATAATTTCAAATTGCCTGCGGTCCTCTGGCAACCATTTCTTAATTTTCTTGGCACTGAGGTCTGAAAACCCTATGCTATCAAGGAAAAGCCTCAAGCGGACCTCATCCTAATGCATCAAGAATACAATCACACTGTTATTGTAACTATAAAGCATACATCATGCATGGAAAAAAATTAGCAGACACATCCTCATGTACCTGCACTCTTTCTGCTTTAGCAGTCAACCCAAGCAGTAGTAATAAATAACCACCAAATCGATCCCACATGCATACCCATTCGGTGTCAATTGCCTCTTCCAAAGCCAAAATTCGTGCATGCGCACACATTTCCCTTCTGTGATCAAAATCATTGGCTGATTCATGGCAAAATGTCCTGTATCTCATTCTACAGAAGAATGATCCTACAATTAGTTCCTCATTTCTCAGACGATCTCTCAATTTCATCACATCATCTCTAGGAAGCACAAGGTTTCCTGCCTTATCCCGTGTAGCAGTAGGGTCTCCAACCAAAAGAGCAGTTGAACTAGCAGATCTCTGTGGCGCTGAATAAGTTCCAGATAAAGCATTTCTTGTCTGCATGATGAAGATAACACCTTCCACATTATACACAAGAGACAATACTAACCCAATTCTATAAAAATAAAAGATTTCAAGCTCTAGTTAAAATTTTAAAATGATTAATAAACAGAACCACAGGGAGGTGGGAGGATATATCTATGAGGATATGAAATATCTTTTACAGCAAATGCTGATCAAAACATGGATATAGCTCTAATTTAAGTGTTAATATCCTCAACACTATTGACAATACGGAATACAGAAGCACATAGTGCCATCATGATTAAACTTCTTCCATTAGTGGCCAAGTTCATTGTGCAACATTCAACGTAATAATTTTTTTACCCTAAACAATATCCATGACCTTCACAAAGCAGTAGAGATTTGCAGTAAGTTGCAAGTAGCAATTAGATATGTTATCAAGTAATCAAGATCAAGCCTATTTTTGCATCCTTTGTTTTCATTCTCTGTACAAATGACTTTTCCCTGTAAATAACTCTCTTTTAAGTCATACCATGACTGAAGTAAATCAAATAACAGGTGGAAAAGATTGAAAGAAACATAACCACAATGCGCTTGTCTGAATCAATTATCCACAAATTTTCCAATAGAGATTAAGGTAGGGTCATTCTAGCAGGAATTAATTGAAGATAAAGAAAAAGGAAGCAAGACTCAAAAAGGTTTCTTCAGTGGAATGTCATCAGCCTTCTGAATTATTCAGCCACAGATGCTTTTGTTATATTAAAGTTTAAAGGGCAAACAATTAAACATCTCAATATGGTAGAATCCAAGCAAATATTATGTTTAAAAGAAGCCAATATGTGAATATATATATATAGAAAAACAACAATCACCACTATGTAAATATGTATATATTTCTCAGACATGTATTGTTCTCAATATGTCAATATTTGTTAGATTTCAGACATAGCATGTATGTGGAACAGTAGCATAATAGCATTTAATCAACTTAAGACTTTTGGCAACACCTGCTTATTAGGGTCATGCATGTACAGATATCCATAATATTTGGATAAGTATTAAATAGTTAATATAGACATAAAGATACACTCAACTAATCCTCAGTCTCAATTTAGTTGTGTTAATGTTATCGACACATTTACTGTGTTCTATTTTGTTTAGGGTTACAAAATTCTAAGAATCCTAAGCTATGCTTTCTTTTGACCTCCAGAACACCTAAACTCGCCAGAGGCAAGCATCCAATACTATTGGAACAGAAAGTACAAGTTTAGGTGGGATGAGCCAAGTGAGGGACATATAGGTAAGAAGGACCTACAGACCCATTGCTTAAAGTTTTTAAAGTTAAGGCATTTTCAAGCCCATGGGTGTGGCTACTGACAAGGCCCATGAAGCGACTCCCCAGGGCTCCTCAGGCCAGTTCTAACACATTTGCCTTTCTTCAATAAAAGCACAAGACATTATGGTATTTTTGGAGTATCTAAAAAGCAAAACAGAAAAAAACAACGAAACAAAAACATCAGAACAACTGGCATATTACAGAATCAGAGACTATGCAGAGAAAAATATAAAATGAGTATGACAGTTCACAATGCCTAGAATTATAGTACAACATATATTATGACCATCACAAAGGAAATATCTTATGAACATATAGATTGAAGCCAAATCAAACACACACCTTAGTGGCAGATCGTGCAATCGCTTGAACAATAGTATCCTTACTGAGAAAGTGAACTGCATCTTCCATGGCCTGGAGATTAAAGCACATGTCAGCAACTTAAACAGATGACATTCTGTTAAAGGATGTTAGGCAATTCTCCAAAAAAACCTCATCTAAAACCAGCACAAGTAAAAAATTTTATAGGTACTCAACATAATAAAGCAGCATGAGAATGGAAAATCAGAAAGAAAAAAAAAAAAAAAAGAAAAAAGGGAAAAGGGAAAAGAAAACTCACTAACCTCAAGAGTCAAACATGGACGAGAAACAGCAAACCCAAAAGCTACAACAAGTGTAATTGCAGATACAGCAGCACCAGCAAATGGTGGATAAATTATCAAACTAGCAACGACACCCCAGCCCTCAGTTGCCAAAGCAACCCCATAAAGCACAAGAAATGCAAAGCTGTTCAGGAGGATTACATTAGATGTGAACAACAAATGAAGCATTTTTGTCAATATTATAAATCAAAAGATTATAAAAATTGAAATGGAAAAATATAGAAACAACAAACAAATGGAAGGAAATGAAGAAACAGAACAGAAAAGCAAACCTGACATTCTTGCCACAATCTGCATGAGCATCATATACATATACAGGCAGTACTCGAGGAGAATAAACTACAATTGGTGGTGAGAGGAGGACCTACAGGAGATGCAAGCACATACACACACACACCAGAAAAGGTTCATTTCTAACACTAGTTTAAGAACAAACAGAGAAGAAATCCTATCAAAAGGATCTAACTTCAATGAAACAAATGCAATCTAACTTACTGTCAAAGCTCGTCCAGCGAGAAGGAACAAAAATGAAAAGTAACCAACAGATGCTCCAACAAATGCTTTACCTGATAAAGTAAAGTAATGAGAATAACCTTATTAGCAGTAAAAGGAAATGTATTTGTAGGTTGAAGCTCTGAAGGAGGCCAATCCAAGATTAATGGACCAAGCAAGTTATACAAGTTTAGCTTATGAAATTGCTGGCTTCACCTTGTAACCATCCAACAACAAATGCCGCCAAGCCCAAAAGAAAAGCAAGGAAACAAACAAAAAGCATCTGCATCCTCGTCAAATAGAAATTGTTTGAAGCCCAGTGGTGGATAACACCAATTGCCAGCACAATCAGGAGAAGAACTAAAAGGAATGCTACTCCTGTCTGCAGTAATGATGTAAAAGTCAAGTTAGCAAGGCCTAATAAGCTAAAGGGTGTGACAATTCAAGGAGAACAAAATAAAACTTACAGCCCATGGCTCAATTACAACAATAACAGCAGAGATTGCACCAAGCAGAAGAAGAAGACCAATTGTAACAAATATATATACACCTCGAGACAGTTTCCAACCATCATCTTTCCTGCAAAGAATTTCCAACATCAGATCAAAAGCTGGACAAGCATCCACTACAATGTGAAGTATTAACATCTGAAGATGTATGAAAAAATTTCAGTCATACATTTGGACCAACTTTAATTAATGAATTAAAATTTACTCTCACCACTTAAGCAATCCAGAGCAAAGTGATAGCAATGCCGGAATGCACACAAGAGGAAGCAAGGCAGCTAGAAAATCACCCTTTGTTGGAACCTGGTCATCCCTAGATTTGACAACTTCCAAATACGATGCACCACAAAATGCCACAAGAACAACTGCCAAACAGCAACAGCAAGCAAAATGACACATGTTAATTCCAGATAACTTATAAGCAAAAATGATACCTCAATTGCAAATACTAAAATATTCAAATATTCAAGTATAATCACAAGTCGAGACCCAGCAACAGATAAATTACCTGCAAATATACCAGTACATACAGCAGAAGATAGGGAAAACCGATATGTGGCAAACCACGAAACAATTGGCAGCACACCAGTAACCACTAAGGCAATTGCAGATGCCATCACCCAACCAAGGTATACTGATGACGCATAAGGAGAGCTAAAACTTCTTGGGTCACTAGCCCATCCCTTGTACTCTAACTCATCTAGAGGCTTTGCAGACACTATTGCACCCAGAGCCAATACAGATCCAGTAAATACTATCAGACAAATTACCAGAACAATGCCCTGACAAGGAGAAAGATATAATTAATTCAAACAAAGGATTAATGTCAGAAAGCATCTACCACAGACAATGAAAGCACATAATCATAAAAATAAATGACTAAAAAGTGAGAAATGCCAGGTATCAACATAGACTTCCAACTTGATGGATGTTATATGTTCTTTAAACATTACATAAAGATAAAGAAGAAAGGAGGCAAAGGGAAAAGAAAGAAAGAAACAAACCTCCTTTGTTCCAGAAGGGCGATGATTTCCAGCAGGACCTGTAGATTGTACTCGAGGAACCCAAAACTGGTAACCATTATGAATCCAAATAGGAATTGCGACAGAAAGACATGCCACCATGAGCGGCACGGTCAAGGATAATCCCAAGAGAACTGATGATTTGCTGCAGAACAAGCACGTAAATTAATGGATGACGAAGCAAAGTAGTGCACTTCCACATAATTAGCAAGACGGAATAAGTCCCCCGAATTGAAAAGGATATGATTCATATACTTATCATGGTAAACAGAAAAAAAAGGGGGGAAATTTGCATAATAGACTTATTGGTTGCACAAATGTAAAAATGTAAAATTCCAATCATAGAAAACATATGGAGTGTGGATAAAGCATTACTCATTCTAAAACATCTAAGATTATCAAAAAATTTCAACAAACCAAGATTTCACCAAGCCAACAAGTGATATTATAGCAATCTCAAATAACTACCATTTTTTACACAATCTAAAGCATTCTTATTTGTGTCTTCAACAACATTTTACATATGCAATCCATCAGGTTGACTCTTTTAATGGGTTAATCATTATGTAGTGTCTTTATTATAATGAAATACACTAATCAAGACCTTTATTTTTTAAATTAATTTAGTAGCCTCTTTATGGGAAGGGCAGCCACCAATCTCGAAATAAGATTAATCTCATACCCTAGTGTAGGAATACTGGTTAAGAAATCCAAGAGGAAAAAAAAACAAATTAGTAATTCCTCTATTTTAACTCCATCCAGATTTTAAATCCTATTAATGTTTAAGCCATTTTTCTGCAAGTCAAAAGAAATTCAATCTAAAAACACCAAAAAAGTGAATAAAGCTAATATTTCAATACTAAATTATCGTTCCCCCTCTAATTGATGCCTTCACCTAAATAAGACCACATCCTTATTTTGCACAAGATCAATGTGGATATTTATGGATCCTGAAATGAGTTTTCTGGTTTGGACAATAAATATAATTGAAATATAATTGGGATTTGAAGATTTATCCCTTGAGTTTTGGTAAGTAACTGTTCATTGGTTTTCAAATTGGAAAGGAGAAAGTTCATGGGTGGAATTTGCTATGGAATTATTGGTGAAACTGAGGCAGCTGCTCCAGTAGCTGAGTAAAATCACAAGCTTCAAAGCAAAGGAGATTGGAGCTCTGGCCATCCAAGGTCGCCATAGATTCAGCTGTGCAACTGCTGATTTAGAAACTCGATCTTTCTCCTCTTCCTTCTGGTTATTTTGCTTCATGGTCACCACATGATCGTAATAAAGCCGTACAATGTTGCAAATCAAGCCAAGATATGTGTCAAGCAAATGAACAAAAAAGCAATATTGTTAACATTTCGAACTACATTTGTAATCCTATTGGAATTCGATGATGTGGGTTTTCTTTGTGCAAAATTTTTTGATTTAGTCATAGAAATAATTTGAGTTTCGATTATTAACAACTTGATAGTTTTAAGACTTAGGATTGAATGTATTGTTTGAATTTTTTTTTTTTTTTTTAACAAGTTTTTTCAAAAACTAGTCTAATTAATTTATAGATTGTTGCTATTAATTGTAATGGACTGTCTTGCCTGGAGCATTCTGGGGGATCATTTATTTATTTTATTGTGTTTTTTTCTCTCAGATTAAGAATATTATTTTGACAAGGGTCTGGGAGGTAACAGAGAACAAATGGAGAGACAGATATGAGGAGAGTGAAAAACCACCAAAAAAAAAAAACAAAAAATGCAGAAACTCATTTATGTTGATGGATGGAAAGGGTTGATATGGTAATGGTAGCTAGAATAAAATTTGCAGCACTCTTTGAGTGTAAAATCAACATTTCATTGTATTTTATAAGAAAAATACATGGACTAAAATAGTAATTTGCCATTGTTCGATAACATAAATGACATCTGTATTTAATAATGTCTCATTTAGAGAAAAAGAGAATTTTACAAAGAGACGCACCATATTGGCAATTATATGAGTTGCCAGATACACTTTCAAATGTCATGTAACCAAACTTGAGCATGTAAGTGCTCATATAAGTCACTTCGACTCACTTTCTTTTCATTTTCACATGATGTAGCATGTGCCCACAATAATGTGGTGACAAGGTGGAAAGCAAATGGGAGCATAAATTATTGATTTGGAAGAAATGTGCTTGTGCACTAAACTAACAACCACTAAAAGGCATATGAATGAAAGAATTTGTAGAATTTAATACCAATCATAAGGAAAATCACATACTAACACTATGCACAAAAAGCAAGCATGGTAAACATGGTCAAGTTTTCAATTCAATATATAACAGTTAGTACACACCAGAGTATAATTCATGAAGCACAATATGCATATCCAATGTAAGAAAGTTCCCCAAAAGAAAGCATAAAATGATAGTAGTGAATATAAAATGTATTTGATTTCTTGATATAAAAATAAAAGATGTACTGAGTTCAAGTGTATATGTACAAAATTGTATCATACCCCAAAAAGGAAAGCAGCAACCCTACACATGTGCTGAGCAACCAGGCGATAAAACCGTACTGAAAAACAAAGAAATTTTGGAAAAGGTGAGACAACTAATAATTCCATTAAAAATTCCATGAATTCACAAAATGGGAAATCAAAATTATATAAAGAAAGTTAAATGGAAGAAAGCAGATAGGTACAACATCAACAAATTTTTCTCTAAGAAGAACAAGCAAATTAGGACAGAATTCCCCCCACCATACTCATACACAAAAACAAAATAAATAAAATAAAATTAACAAAAAAAGGCCAAAAAATCTTCCACGATGAAGAGAAATTAACCACTTTTCTTTACAGATCACCAGAGAATCGCATATTCTAAGTCCTTAAATTCCCAGTGCCCATGGTTCAGCAATTTCAAGCAGGTACAATACATCATAATGGCTTTTCCCATAAAGTTTGAACTTGTTAAGTTCAACATTTAAAATATAAGAAAAAGAAAGGAAGCAGGGAGACAATTCAGTGTCAGATTTATCATTTTAACATCCACATGTAGCTTCCAACACATTTTACAAGTTTAGAACATCTGGCAACATTGAATCCTAACATAACACCAGAAGGTAACGATGCCTGGTAGTTTGAAAAAGTAAATCACTTCTAAACATAATATCTAACGTGTGCCAATGGCATTTCAAGTAAACCCAAAACTATATCATGATTCAATTTCATCCATTTCTGAAGTTCAAATTTGAGATAAACAATACACTACCTTGCGAGGTTTTGACGTCATGGCCATTTCTTCCGCTTGAAGCGATCGAAGAAATGCCATAATTGAGCAGACAACAGGAGATAATAGCAACACTGCAAAGCCAAACTCAAACTGCAAAAACATTTCAAGGGTCAAAAGTTTCCATAGGCTTTATCTACTTGAACTAAACAAATGTGTCCCTTACTCCTAAATAAGGAAATCAAATATGGGCAAAAATTTAGAGAAAGAGATAGAATCTTTATTCACCTGCTGGTGTGTAGCATTTACTATTTTTATTGTCTTGGGACGAAATATTGCAACAATAATTGTTTCAAGGATGAAGATGAAACTAAATAGAACCCATGCCCGCTCTGGAGTACCTGCAATATGATGCAGCACAAATCTAGACAACTGAAGCCACTTTTCGAGCCCATGAAGTCTTAGTTCTTCTGAAAGAGAAATTTGGTTTGGCATAATATTGTCAACACTATTTGAGTCAACAATTGTAATATCAGTATTGTCCCGATGATCTCTATCTGCATCCAAACTACTCCTCTGGAGTAGAGCCAGGATTGTTGGATCTAAATTTTTCTCCTTCAACATCATAGCAAAATTTGGATCCAATCCTTTGTCCTGCAATAAACTAGTAAGTTCTCTATCACCTTGCCTGGCCTTCTTTTTAAGTATAGATGTAATCCTCGGATCATTCAGCCTGTCTTGAAGTGCAAGAGCAAGATTTAAATCTAAAAATTGTTGATTAGCAGATGTAGACACGCTGGACTCACATCCTTGGCTATCGAGACCACTACTAGAGCAAACCACAAGGGAGTTATTATGATCAAAATGTTTATCCCCAGATGTCCCAGCTTCTGGTTCTTGGACCACTGAACGACAAGAACTGCTACGAAGTACTAAACTTGGCCTTCCACTGTCTATGCTTTTATCACTATTTATCCCCTCATGGGAACTCACAGTTCGACATAGAACAGTGTTATTCCAGTTGTTAGCATCAACTGTGCATTGTGCTGTACCCTGGCTACCAGATTCAACAATATTACCAAGGTTACCTGCTTCAACACTACTACTACGTTTTAAACTTGAGCCACAGCCTTCTGAAGAGCTAGATGAAGTGTTCTGTTCCTTTCGGCGAAATCCCTCTCTTAGGCGAATAACGGTGCTCTGTAAGGCATCTCTTCTAGCAGCCAACGGGTTTGTCACCGATAAATGGCGAGAAACAGCAGCACCTAAAAGCACAGATGCTACAACCGCATAACTAATACAATGCCCCAAGTACCTGAATAAAAAGAAAAAGGATAGCAACAATAACATTTAATAGCAACCAAACAGGTAAGCTACAGTTATGCTTGCAACAAAAGCCTATACAAACCAGTAATGCACGCCAAAGCAAATGAGAAACACCCTGGATGTGCCGGCAACAAAGAGTGCTACAATACGACTTTGAAGAAGCTGAAACCCATACAAGCATGCCCCCATGTTCCAATCTATATAGCATTAATTGGAACTACTTAATATCAGAGGAAAACTATATAATTGGCATGAAAGCGATGCAAATAGAAAAATATGTGTAAATACAGCTGTATGTGAGATACCAAGGATGATAACAGCAGCTGATGTAATGGCTCCAAGCCAGCGTGATTCTTTTGCTGTTAAACCATATAAAATGGAGTAGACAAGAAGAACCACAAGTGAGCCAAGGTAGAGGAGGCCAAGATGTGAAGCCCTATAAATAGAAAGCACAATTAGCAGACTATGGAGAACTGAAAAACAGAAAAAAAGAAATAATCCATTCAGAAGCAGATTGCCAACATATCACGTATATGAGCAAAAGCATTAAATAATGTTAAACCTAGAAGATTATTGAAAGGTTTAGAGTCCGTTTGAGTTTTTGTTGATAAAAAGCAAAACATTCCAAAATTTGATTAGAGGTCATTAAAATTGGTTAATGCAAATTTCACATGTCCTGATCATGAAAGCCTCAAAGCCGTTAAACCACGCTTCAAAGCCGTTATGATGTTTGATGTTTTGTTCCAAAAAGCAGTTTCAAACTCAATCCTAAACAGGCCCTTAAAGCAGTCATCTACATTTAGACACATCCACAAGTATGATTGTCATAAACCAAGAAGTACGAGAAGAATTAGAAACCAATAATAATCAACAGAATGAGTGTGCCCACATTGGTCATGCTCACAACACATTATCAACAAGGCTTACCTGCTAGATTGCCGAGGATACAATTCATTGGGAGCAGGCGGTTCAGGTAAAGAAGCCATGGGACCCATTTCTATACAATCACTGTAAGCAAATTTATATGCCCTGCGCACATACTCATCCACATCTAAGCCATTCCCTGCCAGTATCAATAACAAAGACAAAAGCATTAATTATATAAAAAAACTGAGAGATGTAAATACAACTGATTACATTACTTGGAAATCATGACACAGTATTATCAGAATGCGATTACATCTGTAACAAGGGAAACAATACAGGCAGCGCTACTGTGACAAATACAGAAAATCTTACCATTAAAGACCATTCGACAAATAAAGAGCATGTTGATTGCCAAAGCAATTGCCGAAACACCAAAAAAGAAACCAGAGGGTGAATAACGCTCTGATGCATTTTTACCAGCTGTAACATACACAGCACAGAGTTCGTATGCACAAAGTAGAGCAACAGCCAGAAAGAGAAGAACAGCAACCACCCCTGTTAGGTATCAAATGAAGAAAATCAGTGCAAAACTGAGAACCTAAGAGAAACCAGAGGAAAACCTATCCCAATAATGTGAAAAGTCAAATTACACACTGATAGAAGCTAAATTCAAGTAATCCAAGGACAGCATGTCAAGTTTCAAACAAAACAAGAAACATAAAAATAAAATGAAATTGTGTTTGTGATAACATCAATAATTATGACAATGTGGGCTTTCCCACTCTGAACAAACCTTCTTCATGACATATAAGGCCATTAGAATGTATGAAATGGAAGCTCAGTAATAGGCAGCTCAAACATACAATCAATGCAATTGAAAAGAGAATCCAAATTACCAAATAAAAATCGTATTCATAACCAAAAGCAATGTCAGACTTCTATTTCTAACAAAAAAAGTGACTTTTAAGGCAACAACAATATATAAAGCAGCTTTCAGAAGAAAAAAGCTTTAGAAAACAATATTGTTAACACATTATTGAAGCCCTAATGCCACCTGCCAGGGTCTATCAAATTCTTGTTTAACATGTAATGGGAAATTAAATTTAAGATGATTCCATATTTATAATGAGGAAAGTAAATCACTGAAACAGTGGGTGATGACTCAATTTTGTCGGTCTTTAACCCAAACAGTACAAAGGAGAGAAAATATTCAGGTTTTAAAGAGTAGATCAACAGTTTTAGGATTGGGTTTGAGATTCAAGTTTAACAGCTATTTCTTGAGAAATTTTACACTCTTAGTCAAGAATGAACTTTTTCCCTCCTTGGCATAGGAAGTACTTTACTAGACCATGCAATTTCCAGGGTTGGTGCTTCATGCTTTGTTCTCATACCTCATTCAATTTCTCAATTGGGATTAGTTTTTCTGTACTTCTGCTAAGGTAAACAATATTATGTCTTGAATAGACCTCCTCATATCAACTTTTACTCAACCGGCATGCTAATCTCACAGTTCTAGTAAAACATTCTCTTAGATTGTCAAATCTATAAAACAATAAATAAATCCACAATGGTACACAACACTTTGTTTAACAAGTTGAAGACAGCACCATATACTTAAGCCATCTAATAACAAAAAATCTCAATTCATTATATTCTAAGGCTGTTCTTAGAATAGAGAACAGCAAAGTCACATGTACAAGCACGTACAATTTTTTTAAATCAGCACTAATATATTTTCATCATCAATCTCATATTTGTTTTACAATTGTGCACATCCAAATAAAAGGTAGCTAATAATACTACTAAATGCTCCTCCTTTGCTGTTAGCACATTTTTACATCTTTCTGTTGCCCATTTTTACATCCGTTGCTTCTTTTACAACTTCCTGTTCATTCTCCACACCATGCGCCTTGGGAACTTTTTCACGTTCATATTTTCTGTTTATTTTGTTACAACTTTATTGCAACATAGACCGAAAGGTTCAGCACTATAGGGTTCTGTTTCAACACTCTACAGTCAAAACCTACATTTGCAGCTTGGTTAGTTGCCATTCCGCTTATTGTCCAACTCTTAGGCTCAACCAATGGCAACTTTCAAGTCACTTCACAATGAATTCCAGGTTATTGTCATGAGATAAAATGAACATAAGCCATAACATATGCTTGATTGCCATAATTTTTATTTCTAGAAGTTACAAAACTTTCCTTGATATTTTTAAAACTTCAATCTGTAACTCTCTCTCTGTATATATAAAATTAACCATGTAATATGCATCCAAACTTCATACAATGATTCTATCCATGATTAGCCACGATTATCTCATGTCAAAATCACATTAACACAATTATGACAAAAGCGTGATTAAGACAATCTCAACTGGTCATTTGTTTCATTTTCATGTGCCATGTTCACTAAAGACATGCCTACTTCAAAACTAGTACAGTTAGAGGAATGCATGTGATAGGGAATATTAGTGCTGAAATGAAAACCTCAATACAATGTAGAGAAGTAAAAAAGTCAATCAGGCAGCAGAACCATATTATCTAAGCAAGTACCAAAATGACATGAATAATACTTTAAAAAAAATTCCCCAAAAGAAATTATAAAGAAAAAAGTTTGCATCTTTCTGGGGGAAAATAACACAAATCATTAATGACAATGAGGTCAAGGAAATACATACTTGAACTTTGCCATTGCGTTCTCGACCAAAGCATGATTGAATAGAATGCTAATAGAAGAGCAGTACCAGCCATTACTACAGCCAAACCAATTATATCTCGACCCAATATTACAATCAACCAGGAGCCCCACATGATAAGAACAAGAATTGGAGATACAACAATCATCCATGCCAACAGAGATAGAAAACGACACAGTACACCCAGCTGAGGTCCTTGTAAAATATATGGCCATTTTCTAGCAAAGATCCAGCTGAAAGGAGAAAAGCACCAAAGATGAAAAGATCAAAAACCAATTACAGGCTCATACAACACATATGCAGTTGCACTAGGCAGCTAGAAACAACCTCAGTCGTGTTACACAAAAATATACCTGGAGCTCATTTTCAATAACAACATTGGAATATGAAACCAATAAAGTGCAAACTAACCAAAGATAAAGGAAAGGATGAGTTAACTTCATAACAACTGCAAGTCCCATTCCAGATTATCTTGTTACCTTTCACATGGGAAACAGAGAACAAGCCTATATACTGACAACTCGTGATTATTCAACTACTGTAGGAAATTTCCCGGCATCTACCCATCTACAAAATTGCATGCTGCTGCTACAAAATTACTAAACAGTGCATCGAAAGGGAAATTACAGAAAAGACAATAAGTACAATTCAGGGTATCTTTTCATTTAAAAGAAGTCCAAAAATCCAAGCAATCCTTTTATCTCCCTTCGAACCCCGGGGGGGGGCTCTCTTTTTATTTTCTATTCCCCTACAAATGCTATTGCAAACTATTCGGTCTCAATTTGTGACTATAGGCATCTGCTTCAGATCAAAGTCATATCTGTTTCAGGCCCTTTCATATGCACGACATTGGATTAATCATTTTCCTCTTTTTCCACATGCAACAAATGCTTTAGATAAGCACAACAACAAGCACAAGAAAATATTAAAGAGCACCAAAAACAAAGGGGGAAACAAAGAAAATAGACAGAGAGGCTCATCCCTGAATTCAAAAACATCAGGGAAACTCCAGGAAGAGAACCAAAAAGCTCAAGAAGGAGAAAACAGGCAGAAAATAATTTAGTTCCTCTCAATACACATCTAAAGTCATTCGCTCAATTCCAAAATCTCATAGAAGTTCTAAACTTCCAGTCTTTCCAAATATTCCACACCATAGGGGAACCATCTTCCATCAAACCACTCACTTACTCATGCATAACCTCTGCAACAAGTCAAATATCAATCAACACCAGCAATAACCACGAACAGAAAATAGCAAGGTGGATATCAAGCACAGGTCTTCTGCAATCTTGCAGAAAGCAGTAAATGATCAGACGTCCCTCTGTACTTTACACGCATAGCATGAACCAATAACAACTTTCTCCCTTCCAACTAAATTCTCTTGCCATTAGAATATGTGAGAAACACACTTTTACCAAACAACCAATCAGTTGAATAACATTTCATGGAAACTTTCCACCCAACAGACCCAAAATGGCTAATAATATTACACGAAGGCCAAGATTTCATATCAATCTCCCCCTAAGAATACCTTTATTCATCATTGATGGTTTATGAGATTTCTCCAGGATATGCTAATCAGTATTCTTATGGAACATCTTTTTGTTTTCATGCTTCACAGTTGGTACAATATGTTGAACTTTCCACTATTGGTTCCAATTTAAGACAATGTTCATCAAGATGCCCAATAATATAAATGCTTGTCATTCAGGGTTATAACCAGAAGATAAGAAAATTACATTTAGTATCCAGAAAAATATTACCCTATTCTATTTACATAGAGAAAATCTCTTTTTTGGGTGTTCTATTTATATAGAGAGATTTTCTTAATATGATAACTTTAGAACTAATGCCAAAGCAAAACATCCAATATGCCCTTACTTTGGTTTATAGATTAAATATTAACTTTGGAAGCATTTCAAGAAAGTGGCATACATTATTGTGGTTGACATTTAATGTTCAAAAATTGGTTGAACCGTGCATTAAGAAAATGTGAAATCCAATCACATTATGCATACAAATTAGATTTCACCAAAAAGTTTATACTAAACATTTAAATGTACACATATAATAAAATTTACTCACAACTTTAATAAATCATGAGTGGAGAAAAATTTTCGTTCCAAACGACAGTGCTTAAATAAAAATAGTTGTGTACATTTACATTTACTCCGATGAATTCCTTAAATGGCTAAAGAGAGAGATACATACCCTAAATCCTAATCTCATTCCCTAAATAAAAATAGTTGTGCTCATTTTTTGCATTATGCCAAATTCTATAAAATGTCATAGTGGATATGAATAAACTATTTGCAACTTTACGAATACTGCAAGCATTCGACCTATCGTTTTTAGTTTCACAACACAGTAACAAACAAATTGTATTTTTTACATTTTCAATGATATTTTTCCTTTTGTTCCCTTTTCGAGCCTCTTCTGGAATGTTACTTGGTGGTGGTGTAGATTTAGATTCTACAGAAGGCGGTTGTTCAGTGGATGACAATGAGATCAAGTCCAAGGTTGATTATTGAGTATGGGCACATTTTCTAAAGTTGCAAGTAAGTTTTGAAAGACTATATTCAAATCAAAAGGAATGACTGTGTTATGGCATTTGTGGATTAAATTTTAAAGTTGTGAACACATCCTTAATTAAATAAATTTAGCTTCGAAAATTGACTCCAAATTTTATTTTTTTACATGTAAATTTGAATAACCAAAATAAAGAATTTAAGGTTGAAAATTTTAGCTCTAAACTTTCTTTTAATTTTCACGCCAATTTTTTAGTCCAAATTTGATATTGAATTTTAGTGCGCATTTGCAATTAAATAGCCCATGTTTTTTTGTTATTGGAAGTCTAAACAAATAAAATGTCTTATTTAAGCAACAAATCCTCTCTCACATCATTTATCACCTTTGATTGAAAATTGAGGTGCACTTTAATATCTTTACAAGGGTAATTTAAGAAAAATCCACAAAAAGGTCAATTCCTTAATCCTAGAAAAATTTTGACTTTCTCTACATAAATAGAGTGGATAGAGTATTGAGCATCGGAAAGAAGCAGGAAACACAATTTGAATACCATTCAGGTAAGTATTAATGAGGTGCAGAGAAAATTAAAATTCCATTTGGCTGCAACTTTCAAGTTTGATAAAACAATGAAAACAGATATGGTAACTGTATCCTAACTGTATGCAATTTCAGATTTCACCATTTGCTATGCACATAACAGTTGTAAGGACATAAAAATCCAATTCATTTTACAAACCCGACCATCTTCTATTCAAAACAATCACTAACCACAACAAAAGCAGGTCAATAATGTTGTAGAATTTGTAGAAATCCATTGAATTGATAATTAAACATTGATAAAGATACAGGCTTTTTAGCTGGAAACTGACTTTTAGAAGGAATTTTGTCTAAAATGATCTGCCACCTATTCTCAATTAAAAGAAATTATGTTCTTCGATTTTTTATATAAACAAGTGACTTTCAATTAATCACAAATTTAAGCCACAAAGGAATGCCTATGAATCATATTTTAGACTACAGTAAAGTTGAAGGCAATGTGCAATATGCAGTGATGAAACCTCAAATACAAATCATGAAACCAACGATTATTAAGAGATACCATTAATCCAAAAACTGAATCAATGAATTGTAGTGACACTGTAAAGTATGAGAACTAGTTAATCTAACAGAGAAGCCAAGAGTGGATTACCTATAAATCCTCCAAGGTCTCCAATTCACCGCCCATAGAATCCAAAACGATGCTAAACCCAAAACTGTGAAGAGGGTCCCTGAAATTGCGCAGGCCAATACAATATTATGCTCATCTCCTTCCATGGCTGCTCTCTCTGACCTCCTAAATACCCACATGCATCATAATAAAAACCAATTTCAGAATATATAGTAATATATACAAAAATGTAAGACGAGCAAAACAAATTGTAAGATTTGAAAATTTAACAAAAATATCCCAAATGAAGAACACTAATGAAGGGAACCAGGAATCATTTTTTTAATACTTAAACATCAAGCATCAAAATCAACAGCACTTCCATAATATTCAAATGCATAAAAGAAAAATTAACCAAAAAAATGAAACCCAGAGAGAAAAAAAAAAAAAAGGTAATGCAGTGAAAGATACAACGTAATTTTACCTACAAAAGTGAAGTACACCTGATGGGCAATAACATTATGGTCTGAATTTAGCAAAGATAGCTCCTTTAGGGTATAAAACTAGAGCATAAAGGTCATATTTTGGAAATGGGTTATGACACTGAAACCAAATAATTGAGCTCCTCACATAGAGGAAGCTAGGGTTCTGTTGGTCGTATGGAATTAAAGAAGAAGATGAGCAAGTGCAAAAAATTAGCAGCTTTAGGGTTTGTTTTGTTTGTCTGGTGTTTGATTGACTTGGTTCTATCTTCTTTGATAATCTCTGCTCCAAAGAGAGTGAGAGAGAGAGAGAAAGTAAAGTAAAAAATAAACCCTAATGCTTGCTAATGTGTGAACTGTGAAGTGGAAAGTAAAAAAGTTTTCTTTTTTCTTTTTTAATTAAAAGAAAGAGAAAGAGAAAGTGAGACATGAGAAGAAAAGAAAAGAAATAGCATAAAAAAAAAAAAAAAAAAAAAAAAAAACAAGAGCTGCATGTGTCTGAGAATGATCTACACCCAATCTCAACATTAGCAAGTGAAACACACTTTCCTATTAGAGTTCAGTGAGTGGATAAGTTAGTACCACTTGCTCTTCAGTGAGAATGGGAGATTTTTCAAACAATTAACCTAAATTTGTGCAAAGAAATGTCAGTCTAATGTGTGAATTTGGAGAATCCACATAAGTGTAATTTCTTGTTTCAGTAGTTAAAGAATTTGTGTCTTAAAACAATCAGTTTATTTAATTAGGTAAAGAATTTTGGGAGATTGGTTTTCAATTCTTGCTAGAAAATGACTTGCAACCAAATTGGTCACTAATTCCAGTTTATTATTTAAGCAGCCATCACAAATCATTTGAAACCCTACTGCCCAAATTGCATTTTTTTTTTAACTATTTCTTTATTTATCATATTCACATGCTTTCCTTCTTTTAAATTCCTCAATATGTACTTATGAATAATGTTATTTGTCCTTCCATTAATATAAACTAATGTCGTTTTTCCATCTGACGTGGCAATTATAGTTACCTAAATAAAAGAAATTTGGCATGGTAATTGTAATCGTATAAATATTGTAACATTGTAATCATATTGCTCTGTCACAAAGCCATTTTCGTGAGCAACTGTTAATTCATTATTCATGAGTAAGTTAATAATCCCTCTGTCTTTCTTATTTCAAGAAGAAACACTATGTTTTTCTACTTTTGAATATATTACTGTATATTTCTTTTAGATTTTTTCACTTAATTTTTTCAGATTAAGTTTGAGTGTATTAAAAAGTGTATTGGCTTAGGTTAGTTGCGTGAATTAGTTAAGTTTTTTCTAACTTATAAATAAAATAAAATTCATTTGCTGATAAACAAAAATAATCCCTCTGTTTTGTACATCAAGATATAACTTAATAATAAATACATATACAACGTGTCAATGATCAGATTTGAATTCCCATATTAAAAAAAAAATAAAAGATAATCCATTTTTTATTTTCACACAAATTAAGAAATAGCGATTATTATAGTTAAAGGATAATTTTATTTATATAATTTTTCTATTATATTTTTTTTAAAATAATATATGAGCAATCATTAATATATTGAAATAAAAAGTGAGAATTAATAAGGTTTGCAGAAAATAAAATAAAGATATAATAGACAATTTAAAAATTAACTATAATATAAAAAATATAACAAATCAAGATGCAGTATTTTTTGGAGCTGAGGGAACATAAAACTATAAACAATGTCTCCATTATGATTTGTGGTAAAGTAATAAATTGTAATAAAGCAGATATTAAGTAGCCCACCAAAAATTTTCCATCTTGAAGTTCAAGTAAGAAATGCATTCTTCAATGCTTCCATTGAATTTATGCTTCTACTTCTTTCACCAAAATGACTTCCATTTGTATTTCTGCATATGCCATTTAAGATATCAAAATTAATAAAACTGTGCATTGCTTTAAATTTTTGCATATGTTCAAATTTAAACCATTTGTTTTCTCTCTTATGATATGTTCACAAGACAAAGAATTTAATAAAGAAAATCTAATAAAGAATTAATTAAAATAAAACACCTTTTTAGTCCCTCACACTTTAAATTAAACAATATTTTTGTCTTTTGGTAATCTTTGCTAATCCAAAAGATTACCTCTCTTTCTCCATCATCTCTCTTCTTTCTTTGGTTGGATTTTTATCTTTACCTTTGCCTAGATTCAAGGATTTTGGATGACATGGATTAGCCAAACTAAGTGTAAAATTAATGAATTGAAAAATCAACATTTAATAAAATCTCGTTTTTATGCCAATTTCATAAATGATGTGACATGAAAAATTTGTGATGTAACATAATTACATAGAAAAAACTATTGCTTGACTAATGCATAAAAAAAAAAACAAATATAAGAAGCCAAAATATCATTTTAAAAGTTGAGGTAATCAAAAAATTTTTATTGTATAAATATGGGGAGGGGCAATTTACGCATTTGGCCGATGACGTAGCTTCCACAATATACAATCTTAGCATAATTAATTCGCTGATTTGACGAGTGTATTTCATGCTCTAATTTCTTAGGTGATCATACATGCATAAATTACAAAATAACGAGTTTAAATAGTGAAAAAATTATTCTAAAATTTAATATGATCAGAATACTTTTTTCATAAGTATAAGGGCTAATTTACGTATTTGGGTATATATATATATATATATATATATTTGATTTGTCCATTTCAAGTAAAAACAGCACATGGATTTTACATTGCATGGGCCAAATAAAATAAGAATCATTTGCCATCAGAAAATAAGCCCAATTTAAGCCTAAACCCAAAAAGGATGACAAAGACAAGGAATCTGACTCTATAAAGATGACAAAGGTGACGTATCCTTTATACATCTCACCAATTCTTCATTGATTCATTTCAAGAAGATTTCCGGCGAAGGGAATAGTGTTTCTGATTTTTGAGCTAAAAGGGATTTTGAAAGTTCTACGTATGGTCCTATTTTGTTTTAATCAATTTGATGGACCTTTTCTTTAAAATATTAATTATAATTTATAAGTTTTGGGTTGAGTCCATTACTACATCATCATTGAAGTATGTTAAACCCAATTAAAGTGGCAGATTCCAAGTACTAATCAAACCAACACTTTTTCTTCTTCCACTTTCATATTGACACCAACCAGGCTGGAGGCCATGTCTTCCTATAAATTATGGAGTAGTGGACAGAAAAATGGCATTTTTCCCACTTCTAAAGTCACGTTTAAAATGAATTCAACTTTCAAATTATTAAGGTCAAGGAATCTTAAATTGGAAGGCTTTACACAAAATGGAGGAACATAGCATATATTCAAATGTGTCTTGAGGATGGAAACAAATGGTTTTTTTATATTGTACTTATTAGTAGTTTGTGCTCTTTACAAAAGTAGAGACGCATTTTATTTTTCTATGTACAAAAATTTTAAGGATAAAGGAAAGGCATTGTTAATGTTTAAGTTTTAAGATTGTAATAGATAAAATATATTCCATTACACTGAATTATTACTTATAATCCAATAATTGATTGAGATTTTAACTTAATCACTGAATTTTGTTTTTCAATAATACTATACGCTTTACAATATATGTCATTTCCTTTCAACAACATTCATCAAATTGGTAATAACATTCCCAATTTAGAAATATTATACAAGACATAAAAAGATCAATTAGACCGCATCTGATTAGCTTAATCACTAGATTCTATAATCAAATCAAATCTTTTGTTTAATAGAAGAAGTAAAGAAAAATTCAACAATTAAGCATAGGTGTATAAACGAGTCGAGCCAAGTTTAATGAACTTGAAAATTTTAAATTTAAGCTTGACTTGAAATTTGAGTTCAATTCAAAAACTTTAAACTGGAGCTCTGCTCAAAATTTGATACTTGAATAAGTTCGATTGAATATATATATATATATAAGCCCGAGAATGTTCAATTTGGACCAAACATTTTCAAATTTTTTTCAAACCGAATTCGAATAGTTCATGAGCCGGCCGGTTTGTTTATACTGTAATTGAGCATATACTTCGTGATTAGGTAGGCATATAAAGACTTCATGTATAAAAAAACGCCATTGGGCCATCAACAAATATATTACTTTATTTAAATTATAAAAAATTATTAAACAAATATGAATTAAATATTTTTACATGATTATTAATTTTATTATAATATAAATTAATAATTCAAAATATAACAAAAATATATTTTTAGTAAAATCACTAATTAAATATAACAAAATTAAAATGGGTTTGGGTATGTTTGGATAGTACTTAGGTTATGTTAATTGGATTTGGAATGATATGAGTAATTAAAGGTAAATTTTATTTATTTCAAGTGTCACTCTAATACTACATTATATCTGACAAGTGTCGCACATCTTTTTTCCAGTATATGGTGAAAAAAATATTTTGAATTTACCTTTTTTTTTCAGTATGGTCGAAAATATCCTCCGTAATACAGTAAGTCATAGATTCCGTCTCTGTGAAATTTTTAAATAATAGTCTTCGCAATGCACAAAAAGTGAGAACCTAACTAATAAATTCAACAGAGAAGCAAACCAAACCAGTTCTAAAAAAATTTGAACTCTTCGACTTCCCCTTTCTCCATTGGTTCTTTCCTCTAAATTATGTGTAAAATAAGAGCAAGAAGAAAGTTAAGAATGGAAAAAGGAAATGGCGAATCAAAGATTTGTAGATGGGAACCAAATTCATTTCTTCACAAACCACTCCAAGAAAGGAGTTTTAACAAACAAATAGAATACAAAAGAGATATAGAGAGAGAGAGAGTAAACAAAAGCCTGTTTCTTTTAGCTTTGAGAAACTTGGCCACATTCCCAACCACTTACATTGGAGAATCTTTTAGTAAAAAAAAAAAAAAAGAGTCAAAACTTCCAACTAGAGAGGTCACATCACTAACCCAAGCCTAACAGTGAAAAAAAGGGTATACAAAAGAGTGAGAGAGGCATTACTAGGTTGAATGATACACAGGGAGAGAGAGATTAATATATATGAGAAGTGAAAAATGGGTTTTTTCCTCTTCTTCTTCATGGGCAATTGGAGTTTTTACCAGGGCCTCCATAATAAAAGTAATGACCCCAATCTCCATTACTACCAGTTTGAACATCATAGCAATTAGATTGTTCAGTGAAGGTTCCAATTCCTTTTGGTGCCTTTAGATTATTGGAGTCATCAACTACTTGAATATTCCTAAAATAACTTGATTTCCCAAACCCTTCTTCAGGAAAATGTCCACTTCCCATCTGAGTTGAGGTGTGTTGACCATCTGGTTCCGAGTTCACTACCTCACCTCCCCATTCAATCATGGAAGCACTGTCTGCTAAGTATGAGAACAGAAAAGAAGGCCAATATCCCAACACATAGTCATTCCCAAATTGCATCCACCAATGTCCTTCTTTAGGATCCTACAAAAATTGCCAAACATGAAAAAAAGAAATTAAGGTGCATTAATTAAGGTACTTGAATGCAAAACTAGACACAGCTCCATTATTGAGCAAGACAGTACAAAAAACTGTAACTACAGTTATCTTCTAATTTTTCTGTTTCCTTTTTTTACACAGGATAGGATTCCCAGTTCACTGATTTTTCATTTTTTGTTTTAACCAGTTTAGCAAGTGTCCAAATCACTGATAAAAAGATGATCTTAAAGATTCTTCTTAGCATATGAACCACACAATGATATTTCTTGACACAGCATGAGTTACATTTAGCTGATACAGCCAAGAATGCAATTTTCTTTATCATGTAATAATTTGAAGGTCTAATGAAAAGGGCAAAAACCCATCAAAGTTCACATGCACCTTTAACAATATCAGCTATCAGCTAGCTCTATTTTTCCATTTGGCTTCTACTGAAATTTTTTTACCATTGAATGTGATGTGAAGTGAAGACCTTTGGCATTTACCTTCCAGACAAGAATACTAATATCATATTGGGAATTGCGGTAAGCAGAGACAGGAGAGATGCTTGCTCCCATGGCTATCTCACTATTAATCTGAATAAAGCCTGAACATAGAAGATTATAGCAACCTGTGGCTTGATAAGCATCACTCTGTAATATTTTCAAAAAACAAATGTGTTAAAAAAATCCATTAACAAAACGAAAATCATTAGTGTTGTTGAAGCTATTGTGTGTAACCGAGTTGACAGCTTACAGTCCAATAGGTGAAAAGCCTTGTGTTGTTGTCACCATATAAATCTGGACTGACCTGTTTCATTATACATAAAGCTTTAAATATAGGGAATATTGCATAAAAAATGATAATGATGTTATTGATTACTACAATTAAAGAATTAAATTAACTAATAGTACCTGCCAGCCCGCTTCAATACTATTGAGATCTTCACCAAAGGAACCTCCTAATATCCATAGCTGAGATAAACTGAACTCATTAGATTGTTGTATCTTTGGTTCCCATACATTAATGGTTGCTTTTGCTCCATAATACTTGTCACCTTCCACATAAGCTATAGCATGCTAATCATCACAAGAAAAAGCCACAAGAAAGAAAATAAAGATTAAGAACAAATTGATAATATCAAAATCAAGAAAGCAAATTTAAAAAAAAAAAAGAAAGAAAAAGCTACTCTGTTATGCCTTTAAACAAAAAAAATTACTAAGAAAAGAAAGAAGCAGAAGAATAAAAGCATAGAACTGTACTTGGTGGCCACTTTCATTGATGAGATCAGGATCTGCAGACCTAGGCTGAGGGATGCTTCTGCGTTTCTTCTTACCATATGTTTTAACTGAGCTTGCTCTTAAAACATCATCTTCCTTTGTTCTTCTAATGGGTATGGTACCTTCAGGGCATTTACCGTTTATGTGCCACAACTGAGTGATTGGGTTTGTTCTTTCTTTTGACTCGGTAGCCACTTTGTTATCATCAAAAAGCCCTTCTGGATGGTAACTAGGCCTCATCTAAAAAAAAAAAAGAGGGAAAATACATAAAAACAGTAACAGCAAAGAAAATCACTTAAAATGGCTAAAAGTAGAAAAATATACAGGAGAAGGAGATAGACCTGAATCTCGTGGTCTTTAAGGAAAGGATGATCAAAAGCTGGTTGATGAGCCATGTGAACACAGTCTATGATATCCCCATCTGGGCTCTGCATAGCCATGAAAAAGAATAAGATATCCAGGATTATAACTCAGAAATTTTTCACTCAAATAAATCATGAAATTAATGAGTGATCTTGAGGTCTTCAAACATGCGCAGACAAAAAATATCATATATTTCTTTTTTCTTTTAAAAAAAAAAAGCAGAAGAATGAAATAAATAATGGGAGCTGACTGCCCATTAGCATTTAAGTTCTGTTTGGTTGTATTGAAAACACATATTTCAGTTGTGTTCTTCATCTCTTCAATAACTTCCCAAAAGAAATAATTGCAGAGAGAGAGAGAGAGAGAGAGGAGAGGAAGGCAATAATCATTGATTCTTTAGAAATCTAGATTTTTAACTTAAAAAAAAAAAAAAAGATCAATGGACATTATGGAACAAAAAAGTTTAAGGGATACCCATTTGCATTCATGACCCATGTGATTGATGGGAAAATGCAGGAAATCAAAAGAACATGGAATCCCATTTGAAATATTTATTATTTGAACTACGATTTCAAAAATCCAAAACAAATCTGCCAAATACACACTTCCAGTGGAACCACTGTCAAGCTTAAAACCATTTGGCAACCAAAATCCAACAAGAAAGAAAAAAACTAAGAACTCCAATGTCAAAGCACACTTTCTTTCATTTTTTCCCAGTTTCTCAGAAACCAAACACGCTTTACAGAGAGAAATAGAATACCTCAATGCTCTTAACAGCAGGCTTGTTCAAGCGGTTCAAGTGTTTTTGCACCTCAAATTTCTGCCTTTCCACACCTAATCTAGCGGCGCAGGTTAATGAAAGCAGACTCCATAAGGAAAAAACCACCGTCAATAGTCGGCTTCTGCTAAAATGCGCACCACCATCATCCATCTTTACTAAAATGCGCACCTACCAAGAACCGCAAATAAGTTTGAAAGCAGCTCTTTACTCAATCTTATCCTACGCACACTGTCGAGGTCAGAGCTTAAGCATTATGGCAGTATTACCATGTGCAGACACACACACAAAAAGAGATAAAGAGAGAGAGAGAGATGGCTTAAAAGGCTTAAGCTTTTCTCTTCTCTGCTTATCCTACGCACCCCTTGAGCTAAACTTTAGAGTGGGTCTGTCCTGTTTCCTCAAAAAAATCCAAAGAAAACTCTGCCCACCACTCCTCACTATTTCTCTCTCCGGAAAAAAATGCCCACTTTCTCTCTCTAAAAACTCACCTTTCTTCTACTAATTTTTTCTTTCGCTACTTTTTCATTAAAAACTGTCCCTTTCTCTGCTCTATAAACAATACCAAAGCCAACTTTCTTACTCAGAAAAATAAATTCAAGAAAATCAATACTTCTTTTATTCATGTGATCCTTAATCAAACTGCTTTTCCTACTAGTCACAGTAAATTATTTCGAAGAAGTAAATATAAACTGGGAAGGATATTTTAGTAATTGTAGCAGTGAAAAAGGATAGGAAAGAAAGTGGTACGTTGATCAGTGGCGAAATGGGTCAATTCATAAGCGTTATTATAGAGTTCACATGAGCTTACTTTGTCGTCATCAGAGTGCAGCTTTTTGGACCCCACACGACAAATCCTATTGCTTTCTCCTTTTGCCCCTCATTCAAAATTTTGCATTATTTCTCCTCTTTTTTCTTTCTTTTCAGAACTACATTATTATTTTTGTTTAACTGTCTCCTATTCAAATTTCATCCCAATTGGCATCAAATGGACTCCTAATTCAATTGAATTTTTTCTTGAAAAATTCAATACCTTGATAGGGTAATCCCATAATTAGTTCATCAAATTAACAAAAAATTTTAAACGGTCTAACTTGAATTCAAGATTTTCTGCTCTGCATGTTCGTGTAAAAAGCTACTAATTTTAGTGTAATTAGTATATAATAATGAGAAAGAATTGATTTAGAGCCAAATAAAACATGATGATCCCTTAGAATCCATGAGGTTGATGATTTAATGCTCTTTTGTTTGATTGACTAATTTGAGAAAAACCCTTTTTCTTTTTTTCCTTTTTCATTCCTCCTTGCACATATATTACCATCATTTAAGGAATAAATAAATAAATAAATTTTTGTTTCAAAATAATAATAATATATCTATTCGATCAAATTAATTGTTTTAATAGATTTTCATAATACCCCAAACATAATAGATAATTAATTTTTTATAAAATAATATTTAATTTTTAAAAATTAATTTAAATGCTATATTTTGAAATATTATAAAAAATATTAAAAATTAAGTTAAACAACTGTTGTCTAATATATATATAAAAAAAATGTCACTGACAACTTGGCTTCTCATCCACGATCATGTTTTAATGTTATTCTAGACAAAGATTCTTGTGGTGTTATCAGAATATTATTTTTTTAATAAATATTTTAAAACAGGATAATTAGTGTGTATTTGTATTATTATGGAGGATAATGGCCAATAAAGCTAATTAAAACACATAAAAAGGGTAACCCAACAATAGTGGACAATGGTCAATTTCATATTTTATTTATTCAAACATTTCAAACACACACAATTTCCAAAATTAATAAAAAATAATGATATTCTCATTTCTAGAGAAAGAATATTTCATAAACAAATTAGTCTGAGTAATGGTTAATTAAATAGAAAGAAATGTCATTACCACTTGCTTATTATTTTAGTTGTTGAGCTTAATGGTTAAATGTATTATATATTGATCCAATCCAAATATATTTAGATGTTTCAATGTAATTTATTTAAATAATCTAAACAATTTTAATGATAATAGTGATATTTTATATATATTCTGCATCGCTAAGCGAAACTTTTATATATTTACTTACTGTTAAATAGTCTTTTTAATTTTTTAAACTATTGTATATTTTATCTTTTATTGGTCATGTTCTAAATTTTAAAATTCGATAAATTATGTTTTATATCAAAATCGAAAAATATATCATTTTCATATTAATTAGAAGGACGAAATATCAAATTGATAACTAATACCGACTTTAAATAATTAAAAAAAAATCCAATTAACTCAATGGAATTTCAACAACCAACTTGATGATTAAGTTCACATGTCTATTTGACTTTTGCTCTTGCAATGAATATAAAAAAAAAATTAATATATTTCATTCTTAACTTATCAAAGAAAATTGATGTAAAATGAAATTTCTCTATCTAACCATGTGTGGTCTGATTCATTTTTTCATATCTTATAAAATATTTGAAAAAAATAAAACTTTCAAATTCGAGTCCTCTGCTGCAAAAATTATTATCAATTTAGAAAATATTTTTAAATGTCTTTTAAACCTCATATATATATATATATATATATATATATATATATATATATATAATCATGTTTTCCTATTCATACACACATACCATTAGAATTACACGACAATTATGAAAAAAAGAGGTTGAAGAACTCCCAAAATTATTTACTAAAAAAAAGAAAATAATCAAGTACAAGTAACCTCATTATACAAGTAATCAATTGCCTATATGGCAAACATGTGAAATTCAACTACTACTATCTAATGATTAAATTTTCTCTATAATATAATGATTCAAAATTCCATAGTCTTCTTTTTTTTTAAAAAAAAAAAAAAGAAAGAAAAGAAATTATCATTTAGAAAAACATTTGCTTTTCATTAGGGAAAGAGTCAACTCCCTTACAAAAGGACCACTCATTGATGAAGCTTATATCATATTTGATTTGAAAAAGGAGCTAATGCATCATTTACATGCAATTTCTTTTTTAAAAAGAAAACCATAATAAAAATTATTGTGGAGGCTAAATTCACTTCTCAAGCGATTTGAAAAATATACTCTCTGTATCGGTTTATTATATTCATAATTATATATCACAACAATAATATTCTATATCGTTTAATTTTTAACGTTTCATGAAAAATTACTCAAATAACTATTAACCACTCAAACAGCTAATAACTAGTAAAATAATTAATTTGCTTAACAAATCCTTAATAATAGAAATTACATGAGGAATTAAATTATATTTTCAAATTATTTTCCTAGAAAAATGAAATTGAAGAAAAGAAAGGAAGAATACAAGTTAATAAAGTTGGAAATGAGAACACGTACTTGTAAAAAAAACATCCTTCTAACTATGTAGTCTTGCCACATGGGAATTATTCATGTGATAAGATCCCTTTTGTCATCTCAATATTCACACTACACATAAGATAAAGCAAAGGAAAACAACTAACAAAATTCAATCTTTTAAACTTATTGTGCCAATAAATATATAAATGAATATTCAAATTAAAAGAAAAATGTTGATACATAATTTGGTTCAAACAAAATTCAATTTCAACAAAAAAACTATGCACATTAAAATTAAAAACTAAATGACCCAATATAGCTTGATTTATTAGTTGAAGCGCATTAGATCTGTCTGATTATTGCATGATTGAGTTGTGGAGCTTGCATTTTAAGGAGACTTTTAATATAATCGCGATTCGAAATGAATTAATCTCTCATCTCATCGTTAAATGGAAGGGGAGAGGACATACTTGATAATATAAAAAATAGAATTAAATTAAAAAAATTTTTGAGAAAGGAGGAAAATAGTTTAAATAATCCATATGTTTTATTTGAGTAAATTAAATTTTAAGGATATCCTATTGCACTCATATATTTATCAATATTGCATACCTTTTTATACTATCGGTAATAGTTTTAGAATTTTTTTATTTCATTTTTATGTGTAAGATAATTAATTTGTGTTAATTATATGTTTTATAGTCAATTTTATTGATTATATTTTAGATATAATATTTTATGTAATAAATATTTTATTATTAATAAAATTTATTTATTTATCTTTTATATTCTATTGATTGAATCTTGGTAAAATATAAAGTCCATGAGATAATACTGCTTTACAAAATAAATTATAATATGGTTATAATTATGAATTTTATATTCGTATTAAAGCAATGTCTCTAAATACTCATGGTTGATGTTCTTCTAATTATTAGACAATGATTAGAATTATTGAGACTGATACATATTATGTTATTTCTTCAAGAAAACAATTGTTCTCATAAGTTGAGATATATGTGATATCTATAATTAATATGTAGGTGCTTGTTATTTAAACAAATCCATTGAATTGACCTGCATGAGGATTTCATATGAACAGTTACCTTTGTCTATGAAATACTTAAGTGATGATTGTGTAAATGATCCTTTGACTTGAAATTACTAAGCTATCTTATATAGGGATGACTATGTTTTTATTCATTCATATTATTCATTACATGAATAATAAGTAATAATTAATTGGATATAATAGGAACTATATGGAGATACTTGTGTAATTAAGAGATGATTTATTATCTTTGGTAGATTAGGAAAAATGTTCTAATTATTTTCTACTAGTATTGATTAAGAAATTTTTTTGCAAAGGTAGAATGAAATTATTAAATTAGATTTGAAATTTTATTTAACTGATTAATGACAAATATTAAGAGAACTAATATGATTTATTAAAGCAGACATACTCAATGCCTAATTACTAAATCAAAACATTAATGATGAAGGGATATTAATTACACTTATAAATCATGCACTAAAAAGTTAAGTCAAACCATTTTGATTTTTTAAATATTTAGGTAGTTTTGACATATTGCTGGACAATGTCATTGACCTTTAAATATTAATTAATTAATTTTATTTGTATTTGTTGTTGGCATATTTGAAATTTAGAATATCACACACATAAGAATGGATATAAGAAAGTGAAAATGAGAAATTGAATCAAGTATGATTTGATTACAAATAAATTTTGTGAAGTTAATGACAAAATTATAATTTATATTTGATTATAATTTTATCTAAATTATTAAGTATTGACTTAATTGATTTATGTCTAAAATTAAAATTTATTAAAATAAATTTTAGATTAAATAAACTAAATATTTTAATTATGATTTATTTACTTAAATAGTTAAAGAAATAAATATAATTAATTAAATTAAAAATCCTATTAATATATATATATATATATATTATGATTTATTTATTTAAATTGTTTAAAATGAATAAATAGACACATATATATTTTAGTTATAATTTATTTATTTAAAAATTTTAAATAAATAATTAAAATTAATTTATTTATGATATAAGATTTTTTTATATAAAGTTTAAAAAATAATATAGACTCGAGTAAGAGTTGTTGTTTATAGCCACAAAATAAAACAGAGAGTGCATGATAGCTAGTACCATCATACACTCTAATATCTCAACCGTTTGAAATAATTTTAGAGTTTTTCAATTATCCATTCATATGGATACTATTAGAGGCTGGAAGTTTGAATAGTTTGTGGTTTGCGACAATATAGCCACGTAGATCAAATTTTCGAAGAATATGCAAATGATGTATTTTTCTAAACAAACTTTTATTGCTTTATTCGTTTAAATGGATTCTTATTGGTATAATCATTTATTATAATTATATTATTCTGTTGCGTATATTTAATATTAAATCCCAATAATTTGATGCGTAGTTAGTATAATTTATGAAGTAATAATTTTTATATTTTTAAATATTTAATAATAAATATTTAATTAACCTAATTTTACTTTTTAAAAGATTTAGTAAATTAATTTTATAATTCCAATTCATAAGCTGAATTATTCAATAATTAAAATAAAATTATTCTCAAAATTATCTAGTGCTTTTTTTTTATAACAGAGGTACTCAAAAAATTTGATTCTTAAATATATTAAAAAACTATTTTTTTGAAAAAACCAATAGATCATGAAACTGGGAAATGCAATTGACGGCTAAATATACAACGAATAGGAACAAAACACGAGACTGAAAAATTTTTTTATACGTTTCCTGAATAAAATAAATTTTATATTCAATACCCAACGGAAAAAAAATTCAAAAAAGTAATTTTATAATAAGGAAACTTTCAGAAGGGTAATTTGGTCATAAAACATTAATTTGCATGCAAACAGAAAGTTTTGTTCCCAATGAAAGGCGCTCTTAATTCACTTCGTCGTTAGAACCAAAGCCAAAGAGAAGGAAAGACACTGTCGCCGTTAGACCCGTTACTCTTTTTCTTTAACGTCGTTAGTAGCATCACCTGTTTGTGACTGTAACCGTCAATACACGGAATGTCCTGTAAATGAATAGATACAATGCGTGTTGATGCACGTGTGGTTGCATCATCTACCGTACACGTGTAAGAATGAAAACCACCCGTGAGTCGGCACACATCACGAGAAAGGGCAAAAATATCGATAAATTTGAAAAAAATAATTGACGAAGTGAGAATTGACCAATGGTAAGAGAATCCAAAGGAGAAAATTGGTTATAAAATGATGATTATATTAAAAAAAGAAAAAACAAACTTTCTCTGTCTAGAAAGTGAGAGAGATTTTTAACTTTCTCTCTCTAAAAATAATACTTATTTATTTATGAGCGTTGTCTGTTTGCATCACAGCTCACATGGATGATTGGTGCGAAGGTGAGTTGTGGGCCGTTTGGTAGTTTGTCAGTGTTATACAGGACATTTTTGTCCATTTCGTATGATTTGACACGTGTCCATGCCTGGTTATTGGATCAGCATCATCATCATCTCTGATTTGGACCCCACTGCCATACTCACATGCAATTGCAATCACCTACACCTAGGCAACACTTAAAACGTGCAGGATGGACCCATTTTTTGGTCTAAGTTTGGAGAATCTTTTTTGGTTATATTATAGATATTGTACGTTGCAGGAATTTTCACATAATATGTGAATTTACTATTTTAGCATGTGTTAATTGCCATTATTAGGTAAACGGAAAAAATTGAATGAAATTGATTTGATTTTCATTGAAATTAAAAATTGAATTCAATTAAGTTTAAAAATAAGAGTCAAAATAAAAATTGAATTGAACTAAATTAAAACTAATTTAATTTTTCAATTTTATAAAATAATTAATATAACTCAATTTAAGCGTTGGAAAATTTTGATTTATTCAATTAAAATTGAATTCACGTGCTTCTGCATATTATATAATAATCAAAATCACTATTTTTTAAAAATTAATTTTATTATAAGGATTTTCAAGCACACATCCAGCATAGGCAGTCCATTATCTATCCTCCATATAAAAAAATTCATACTGTAAAAGGATGAACAATCATTTCCCACTCACAATTTATGCCTTCTTTCATCATCAAACCTCACTAAGAATGAAAAGTTTTCAATCAAATTCAAAAGTGACTTTTCATTTGTGCATGCACTTTGATAGATTATGACATTTTTTTTATTTATTTTCACAAATTATTTGTCTTCTTTTAATTTTTTATTGAAATTATTAAAATATAAATACATGTTAATCCTAAAAATATTAAGATTAATTATGGGTAGATTATTTCAATTAGTGGGTCCTTTAAACAACTTCAACTTAGCAAAAAATATTTTTTTGAATAAAAAAATCAATATTTAGAATATATATATCTTCAATATTAAAGATTGAATATATAGATTTCAAAGAATAACCATTAATTACTAAGTGAGATATACAGAAAAGATTGTTGTCAATCTTAGATTATTTCAATTAGATTAATGGTTAATATTAACCATTAATTACTTATATTGGAGTAATAAGTAAGAATTGATGACAATTAGCGAAAAAAAGATAAAATTTAATAAGAATATAACAAATAATTTAAAGTTTAACTATAATATAAAAAAGAAAAGTGGACTATATTTTGAAACAAATTAAAAAAAAAGATGGATTATCTTTTTGGGCTAAAGGATAATACTTTTAAGAATTATTTAGATGTTGCAATATTAAATTTTAGGACAAATTACATAAATTTTTTTATACTTAGTTTTGAACTTTGTTTTATACTCAATTGAAGTGAAATTAAATGAAACAAAATCAAAGATTTGTTTTCTTAATCCATGTAATGTGCTTCATTTGTACAAGAAATATGCTTCTTTTTTTTTTTTTTTTGGGTTATTAATAGCAAAAAAGGATAAAAATTATCTCATTACCAGGATCGTCTAATTCGACTCGGGATTTAATTATAATTAAAGCTTCTTAACCTTCTTTGCATGTGCTTTTAGTGAAAATCAAACCCAATAGCTCTTAACACATGTCTAGCCTACATTGCTAACTGAATCATAACTCATAGATTTTTTTTTTATATGAATAAGTTTTAGTTTAGTAATATTGAAATATATACTAACCTAAGGTGTAAAAGTAAATATGTATTATTATTTTTTAGGGGACCAAATATGGGTCTATAAAGAAACTCATATTCAACAATTAAAAATAAATTTTTGAAATTTAAGGGAGATGGTGGCTGCTGCCAATCTATGTGTTGCTGAATAAAGTCACATTAAGATGAAATTACAAATTTGAAATCTGTCTACCCTTTCCAAAAAAAAGGGACTTATGCCTACATATTGCCTCCATGTTATTTTATAAGAAATTAGAAGGGTACAAGTGAAATGTGTGATATGAATTTTCTTGGGTTTGAGCGAATCAATACTAAATGGGTATTACTAATCAATTAACTAACTAGTCAATGTAGCATTCTTAACACTCCTTTCAAGCGTCACCGGACCGATACAATTGGCACTTGAAATCCTCATCGTGAAATTAAATTGGGCAGAAGTGAATTAGATAAAAGATTAAAACCCATAAAGTGAAAATATTAGTAAGATGAAAAATGTGATGTGTGCTTATTTGAGTTTGGACCAATCAAAATTAAAAAATTAATATTAACTAATTAACTAATTAATTTGTCACTTTTTTACCCTTTTGTGGATTTGATATGCAATTAATGTGAGATTCTTAACATATTTGTTATTAGCAACAAATAAAGATTTGGGGAGCGTTATATTTTTTAAGAATATCATGACATTTTTTAATAGTGGTGTGCTTATCTTTTGTCGGCGGATTTTGGTATGGTGCACTATTTGGCTCTATGTTTGGGAGCTCAGATTCATAGCAATTATTAACAATAATTCACTTGGAGCCTGAGCAATTGTGGAATTGTACACTACAGCAAATTTTAACCACTGCAAGAAGATAAATTAACAATACCATATCCCTTCAATTACTACTTCTTGTGACCAGTGGAGGCCAATTTGCAGTGGGTCAGTTGGATGTGGGGGAGTTTGGCTCTGTAGGGTGGGGATTATTTGTATGCAAATGTTGAAACACTTTGGTTCTTTTTTTTTTTTTTTTTAAATTTGATTTTGTGGGTCCTATTCACAATTCTCAATTATTTACCAACATTTGCAATATACTTTTTATCGCACTTTATTTATTTTTCTAGGGAAAACATTATGAATTTTATGTTGATTTGAATTAATGGGATTGAAGATAGAATTTTAATATTACTATATGTCAATTAGGTGTGACACTTGCATAATAAAAAAAAGACAATTAGCGATTAATAAATCAATTGTTAATATTTAAGAATCAATCACTAAACCACAAGTGCGATCTATTTGAGAGATGCTAAAAACAGTCGCAAATTAGTTGATTGTTAGTGATAAAAAATGGATAGTGATCGCAATTTTGTGATCGTTTTGGTCAATCGCAGAAGCTGGGGAAACAGTCACAGTAGAATCTTCCATTGGTTTTGGAAATGTTGGTTGCTTTGAGGTAGCCAATCGATTGCTAAGCTTAGTCGTAAAATGGTTGCAAATTAGTCATTCAGCGAGTTATAAAAATTTTTAATATGGTCTAAAATCGGTTGCTAAATTGTCTTACAAGTGAAAAATAAAATTTGAAATTGCAAAAAATTAAATGTCAAGTACGTATTTTGAAATAAAAATACATACATACACACACAAACTCAAATATTCAAAATTTTTCAAAAATTGATATACGGCTAAACAATTGCATATGATCTAACATGGCAACTATAATACTTGTTGGGGTTTGTGACCGATAAAAATCTATCGCAAATTGTAAAATATAAGTATCATAGCAAATCAGATGCTAATTGGTTGCATCATATAGGGTGGAGAATTTAGAATTTTGTGTGTCAATTTTGCGACCAATTGTTTGACCGTCTTTGATTGGTCACTATTGGTTGCAAAATGATTGCTAATATTTTCCCTCCAAAAAATCTTTGCGGAAAAATAATTTATGACTAGTAATTGGAAATAGCGACTGATTAGTGTAGGTCTGTCTCGAGTTCAAGTCCTCTCGATTATAAAATTTTCACCAATTTGGTGAGTTAATAGGGTATTGTTATTTTGACCTAATGAAAAAAAAATATTACTGACTTCCCTAATTTTTTAAATTGAAAAAAATAAACAAAATTTATGAAATTAATAATTTATAATCATGACTTTAATTGTAGTATTTTGAAAGAAAGAGAAATCTTACCTTAAGAGTAAGAGAGGAGAAATTTGTTAATTATATCATTTTTTTATTATCGATCATATTTGAACACTCAATTTTGTTCTAAATTCCTTAAATTTAAATCCATCATTTGACTTATTGACTTATTAGAATATAAAACATTAAAGTAGTTTTGAAAACATTAAACTCTTTACATGGGCATAAAAATTAAGGAAGCATTTGTTATAATTGTGATTTCTAGTTTTCTGTTTAATTTTAATAAAAATAAAATAAAATGTGTTTGTTTTAGAAGTGTTTAAATTTATTTTTTTGCTTTTTTTCAAAATCATTTAAAAAATAAAAAATGCGTTCGTAATTGAAACACTTCCCTCTTTTTTCTCACTTACAAGTCTCTATAAATTTTGGATGCAATTCTTTCCATTTGGAAATTGGATAATTTACTCTATTTTTGAATTTATTATCTTATCTAAATTGTTCCTTTTGATTTTCATCAAAATTTATTATTATACAATTAAAATCCTTCTCTTATTTTATTTTTTTGTTATTATTCATTGCAGAGATATCATTATTTAATTGAATTTCCTTTTTCAATATTTTGGCTTTCGTTGATTGAGTTTATATTATTTATTATAATATAACATCTAATTATTTACTAATAAGTTAAATATTGATAAACGTAGAAAAGAAGCATACAATTGTGACAAAAAAATGTTGTGAACATACAAGAAAAAAAGTTCATAAAAAGAACAGTTTTCAAAAATTTAAAATCAAAATCAAAAATAGTTTTCTATTTTTTTAAAATAAAAAATAAAAAGTAAAAAACGGTAAGAAATGATGCAAATCTTTAAATGTTGTTATTGAAGTAAAGCGCTCCCTTTCGAGTGTTGAAAAAGACTCTATTCTCAATATTCAAATTCAAAATTTCTGATTAATGGAAAAAATATCTTTCTACTTTATCCTTTTAATTCTTTTAATAAGCTATTTGATTTGTTTTCTATCAGATTTTTGATGGAAAATATGTGCCGTTTATTTTTATAAAAATAGGAAAAAAACCCTAAAATATTAGTTTAACTGAAGAATGGACAGAGCAAAAGGTTTTTACCGTTTTCATTACCATCTATTAAAAAATTGTGGTGAGTGGTAAAAAGGTTTAGGGTGGGACCGGGACAAGGCAAGTATCATACTTTTATTATTTTTTTAATCATTTATGAAATAATAAAAAAATTACTTGTTACCAACCATAGTAAAAGTGGAAAATTACACTATCATTCATAACCCCATCTCCAAATCAACATTTTTATTATTTTGATAGCAACTATATATCTTCATTATATTCAAAATGAGTGTTTGCTTTGCAGAGCAATCATCGAGCAATTCCACATACTAATGATTTGTCACGGAATATGACAAATTGCAATTCTTTTGGGTAGGGGGTGAGGGTTCGGTTAATCAAACCGAATTAGTTCGATTTTAATTTATCTAAAATATTTTTATAATATTCAAATTTAAATTCAAATGGTATAATAACCTATTCAAACAGAATTAAATCGGTTTGATTCAGTTATATTATATTAAATTAGCTATTTTGAACTTAAATAAATTCGGTTAGTTATATATGGGAACTGAATAAAAATCAATAACCGAATAATTTTATAACCGAGTTCCTAAAATAACTATTTGAATATGTTCAAATTGAGTCAGTTTGATTAAATTCTCGATTAGAAACTGAGTATTGCTTACTCGTGATTATGGTATTAGATGTCTAGTTTACTATTGGAATCTCCAATTGAGAAATCATACTCTTTTGCTTTATGTTTACTCTATATTAATAAAAGCAAAATCAATTAATGTTCATAAAAAGTAAATACATTATTGGGTTTTTAAGTAAGTTGGTAGAGCAACAACACAATTTTCTATCTCTTACCAACAACACTAACAATTTCAAGCACATAATTATAGTTACAATTCTAAAAAAATATATTAGTTAGAAACAAAATCTAAAGGCTAATGACACATACACACACATGCAATAGAGGATTCATAAAATATTTTTTTTTCTAGGATCAATATTTAAAAAATAAAAAATAAATAGGATTAATTTACATATATAAATAATTAAAAAAAATGAAAAATTATAAATGTGTCCTTATAGAATGTTAAATTTAACTATTTCATCACTATTTTTTAAAAAATATACTATTTTGTCTCTATAAATAGGATCAATTAGGTTTTGACATGTCACTGTAACCATAAGGCAACCAATGTGGCAAAAATCTTTCCTGTAAAGTATTTATAATATAAGAAAAAAATGAAAAGGCCCCAGAAAAAGGTATTACTGATTTAATTATCTAAGTTGGAGCAGACAAGGAATGTGATAATTTAAGACTTGACCTTTATTTGGCAACAAGCACACCCAAAAAGTCACCATTGCACTATTTAGGTGCGTATTGCCCCACCCCACCAAGCAAAGCTGGGGGAAGACTTGACCTATAGACATAGAAAAGTTTGGTATATAATTTTTTTTTTTTTTTTTTTTTTTCGAAAGGGTTATTTGAAATTTTTAAGTAACAACGACATGAGAAAGACTTCCATGATGAGTGACTATTCATTCACATGATCACTTAAGAGTCGGTTGATTTGTCGGCATAGAGAAAATACAATTTTATGAAATATAATTAGTTAATTCTTGTATTTCTGAAAATATATTAAAATGTCCCTGCAATTCATGTCCGTCAGGCTATAAAGTCATTCTATTCAATTTTTGTATGTTTTCTATTAAATGCCTCATGAAATAACGAAAATATTCATTTTATCTCTTTTCAATTTTGATATATATATAATTTTTTTAAAAATATAGAGATAGACTAATTGTATTTCTCAAATCACATTGACTATTTTGTAATTTTTATAAAATAAAATTTTGATATTTTTCATTTGATCTACGTGTTTTTTTATTTACTTAATAAAAACGATACAAAAATAGGACATAAGGATCTAGAAGTGTAATAAAAGTAAAACATAAGGACAAATTGATATATATTTTTTTCTAAAAATATATATATAAAAACAGACTAATTGTATTTCATAACGATGTGTTTTTAAAATGTTTTTATAAAATTATTATAGTTTTACAAAGAAATATATTTTCTACATAATTAATGAAAAAAATAAAAAAAAAATGAAAAGATAAGAGAGAGTGGAGACCTAAAAACCTTTTATTCTCCTTTTGCTGTCCATGATTGTGTTATCTTAGTTGTTTAGAAAATTGCACAAAGCGATCAACTAATTAGACAAAACAAACATTCAAAGGCCCTCATGTGCCGTGATTGGTGTTTGTGGTTTCCACTTAGCCACTTCAAATTACACTTTTTTTTCCCCTTTTCTCTTGGTTGATTTTAATTTTTTTTTTTAAAAATTGTTTATTTTAATTTTATTCAGTCAATACAAATTAGAAAAGGAAATGAAATTCAAAGGTTACTTGCATTATTTTTCTTTTTTCATTAGTTAAGTAGAAAATATACAATGCATATAAATAGGTTAGAGATCGAATATGCTCCCTTTATAAGAATGTGAATTGACCGATCCATGGCGCAATGGACCAAACTAATGAAAAATAAAAACTTACTTTTACACTAGAGAATCAATCACTTACGCTAGTAAGAAGACCAATAAAATGACATTTGGTTGGCAAAAAACAGTTTACATTTGATTAGTTAAATTTATGATTCGCGCTATATGTCTGCTTTGTTGAAACATTAGTAATAGATAAAAATATTTTCGAGCAAAATAAATGTTTAATCCATTTCATTTTTAAATAATCTTTTTTTAGAAATTATAATATTTTATATCTATCGTGAAAGACCTAAACTATATGGGTGTGCACTTAATTGGGTATAACTTTAATGTGTAACTTAAAAATATTCAATCTTCATTTTATATAATAGTAAGGGTCTGTTTGGTTTTAGCAGTTTGATACAGTTGATAGCTGATAGCGGATAAAAGTTGTTGATAGCGAATAAACAATGAGTCTTTGGTAAATATATAATCAATTATTGTTGTTAATATGTAAACTAACCAATAATGGATATTTTAAATAAATTAAAATTTACAAATAAAATATTTCTAATCTATTTTTACCGAATTCAAAAATAAGAAAATGAAAAAAAAAAATTAATTGAACTACATAACTGAATTAACAAATCTTTGAACATATAGATGAAACTATATATCTTAATATTAATAAACATATAAGTAAAACCTATCCAATTATGTAATAAAAACACAATACAACAAAGTTAATAAGTGTCGATCAATAAAATAATAAAAAGAATAGAAAAAAATACCTAATGATAGGTTACACTATGATCTTCTTTTAATATTCTTTTATTCTCAATGGCCAAAGAAAATATATTGACATTAGAAGAACAAAAAGTACGAGAGATATGTTACGTTATTAGTGATATGATATTTTAGTCTATTTATATAAAATACTAATAGCAGTTCGCAAAAAACTTTAAAATTTAGCTGATGGAATCAATAATGGATTGAAAGTTCTACTAGCTATCAACTAATAATTAGAATTCTTAAAAAACACTTTTAATCCAACTATTGGGCTTCAATCAGCTATCCACTGCATGAAAAAGCTAAACCAAATGCCCTAACAACCTTTGCTCGGAATCAAGCCTTTCTGGCCAATTAAAATACCACGTATTTTATGGGCGATAATTTTATAATTATATTTTTTTTAATTGCGCATTAACTCCACCATATAGCTAGCCTTGTTCCTCTCCCATTCTCTCACCTTTTTTTCCTTTATTTCTGTCTCTCCCTCCCCTTAAAATCTTACTCGTGTCCATTTCTTATCTTTTGTTCTATCTACTCTCTCTTGAACTACAAAGTTCTTTTTTAGGCTATCATTTTCGTTCGTAGCCTTAGCCTTTGCTCTTGCTTATATCGAATTTGGGCATTTTCTTACTTTCTCTTGTATAGGGTAGCCTCTTGTGTATGACAGCGCTGTTTCTAATTGTAGTTTTGATTTACTCTTATGTTTACCTATTATTTATTGGCAAAATGCATAAATTTGATCCTAAACTTTAGTCAATTATCCTTGTAACCCCCTGAATTTTACGAGTGTTCAATTATGACCTTACATTTTTGTTGACTTTGTAGCTTAATTTCGATGTCGAGAAATTTGAGCAAGTTGGCGGTGGACTTTGGCTATAAATAAAGCCTACTCCTTTGTGTTTTTATTGATCTCGATTTTGGAGACAATAACAAAAGTCAATTGGCTCAATTGTCTCTTCTCTCCATTCATAATATTTCATAATAAGTGAAATATTCAATTGAATAGTGTCCAATGACGCATGCAATATTGGTCGAACCTCGTTAAATTTGGTAAGTCTCCTAATTGTCCATTTTATAGCTTATTATTGTGCATTACATTAAGAGCTATTTTATTAGTGTGTATGGCTAGTGTGATATATTGTGCTATTAATTATATGCCTAGGTAGTTGGATTATTTGTGACCATTTATTTGGGAATTAATTTGGTGTAATTTTTAGTACAATCATTCATGCACTTTACAGATATTTGAATACTATTCACGTAATAGTAATTATTAAAATAACAATGATTTCGCAACAATTGGTATCAGTGCTAAGATTTTTGAATATGCTTTGTAGTTGCAGTGTGGTCTGATCTTCATATCAGAAAAGATTCTTGGTTATTAGATTTTGCCTTTAATAACTATTAAATAGAATTTATTACAGAATGATTGATGAAGAAAAAGAATTTTCATACCTTATGTGTCACTTCCTCTTCATCTGTTCTAGTGAGAAATGCTATGACAAATGTAAGATTTATGGTGAAATTTTTTTATAGGATTGACCATTTTGGCATGTGGCATAGTAAACTTCTAGACGCTCTCTTTCAACAATGTCTAGATGTTGCTATTGAAGTGGAGAAACCAAAAGAGATAGAGGACAATGAATGAAAGACTATAATTTTGTTGGCATGTGGTACAATTCACTCGTGTCGTTCTAGAGAGTAGAAGTATGCATTCTTGAAAGAGACTTTTGCAAATAATTTGTGGAAGGCACTGAAGGAAAAATTTATGAAGAAAAGCAGTCAAAATAAACTTTATACTAAGAAGAGACTATTTCGCTTAACTTATGTTCCTGGTTGCAAAATGAATGACCACATTACAAATTTCAATTAGTTGGTGGCTAATTTAATAAATTTTGATGAAACATACAAAGATGATTTTGGCTGATATGATGAATTTTGATGAAACTTACAAAGATGAATTTGGTTTTAATGTTGTTAAGATCACTTCCTAATGAGTTTGAGTATCTTGAAACTACTCTACTTCATAGGAAAATTAACTCATTGAAGTATGTTCTACCCCATGTAGTCATGAATTGAGTAAAAATGAGAAGAAAGAAAGGGCAAGTGAAGTAGAAGAGACATTAACTATCAGGGGCCATTTGCAAAATCGAAAGACGAGAAAGAAAGAAAGATCACGTTCAAAATTTAGACTAAACAAAGATGAATATGTGCCGGGAGAAAGGCCATTTGAAGAAAGACCATCTGAAGCTGAATAATAAGCAAAATAAAGGAAAAGTTGTCATTGATTAAAAAATAGCTGAGTGTGATGATGTAAACTTAATCTACTCATTAGCTGTAATGGCATCAATCAGCTCTTCCATTGTATGCTTAACAAGCTTATTTGGTGCATTGCTACTTGATTGAGGATGCAACCATCATATGTGTCTCAATCGAGAATGGTTCTTTAATTTTAGAGAGCTTGAAGATAAAATGGTTTACATAGCAAATGGCAATCCTTGCACCACATAAGAGATTGGTTCAATCAATTTGAGGAATCATGATGGATCAATTAGAATCCTGACTGATGTTTGATACATGTCAAGTTTGTCAAAGAATCTTATTTCTGTGGGAATCTTAGAATTAAAAGGCTCTAAAGTGGTTGCAGAAAATGGAATGATGAAAGTCATATCTAGTGCATTGGTATTGATAAAAGGATTACAAAGAAGGAATAACTTGCATTACTATATGGGTAATACAGTTATTGAAATAATAGTAGCTGTAGTTTCTAGCGATGAAAAGGAGCTAGAAGCAACTAGGTTATGACATATGCACTACAAGGCAAGGTTGGTAGCTAAAGGCTATGCTCAAACGGAGGGTATTAATTATAATGAAGTATTTTCTCCAGTTATGAAAAATTTTCCCATTAAAATTTTGTTGGCCTTAGTAGCACAGTTTGATATGGAACTGGTTCAATTGGATGTAAATATTGCATTTTTACATGGAGACTTGGAAGAAATCTATATATTTTAGCCAAAAGGATTCAAGATTTGCTGGCAAAGAAGATATGGTACATAAACTTGAGAAATAGTAGTACATATTGAAGCAATCTTTATGGCAATGAAAGTGAACGATTTGACAAGTTTACGCAAGGGCAAAAGTATGCAAGGAGCAAATATGATCATTGTGTGTATTTACATAAACTACAAGATGGATCTTTCATTTATCTTCCTTTTCACATTGTTGATATGCTAATAGCTTCAAATAATAAAGAAAAAATTAAGAAGTTGAAGGACTTAGTTGAACTAGGAATTCAAAATGAAAGATTTGGGTGAAGCAATGAAGATTCTTGGCATGGAGATAAGTAGAGATAGAAAATTGAGGAGACTTTGTTTGACTTAGAAGCAGTATATGAGAAATGTACTAAAACATTTTGGCATGGATGAAAAACCAAAACCTGTTAGTATAACTCTTGCTCCACATTCCACGCTTAATGAAGCTTTGTCTCCAAAGAATGATGTAGAGCGAGAATACATGACAAAAATTCCATATGCAAATGCAGTTGGTAGCTTGATGTATGCTATGGTGTGTACAAGGTCCGACATTTTAAAGGTAGTTGGAGTTGTGAGCAAGTATATGCATGATCCTGCTAAGGAACATTGCCAAACTGTGAAATGGACTCTACTATACATTTTGAATACCGTGGATGTTGGATTGATATTACAGTAGGATAAAGAAATCAGTCAGTTTATTGTTGGTTACTATGATTTCAACTATGCGGGTGATTTGGATAGACGTTGATCAAGAACCGATTTTGTATTTGCTCTTGCTAAAGCACCGGTGATATGAAAGTCTACTTTACAGTCAACAGTAGCTTTGTCTACTACAAAGATAGAGTATATGGTAATTACAGAGGCTGTTAAGGAGGCAATTTGACTTCACGGTTTGCTTGATGAATTAGGAATCAGACAAAAGCAAATAAAGGTACATTTTGATAGTCAGAGTGCTATTCATTTAGCAAAGAACCAAGTTTATCATGAAAGGATGAAGCATATTGATGTCCGATATCACCTTGTATGAGAGATTCTGGAAAAAGATGACATACTACTACAGAAGATCAAGACGATCGAAAATCCTACTGATGTGATGACGAAAGTAGCGACAACTGTCAAGTTCAAACATTGTTTGGACTTGATCAATGTCATTGAAAATTGAAGTTTTGCTTCAAAAGCATATTTGAAGATAGTGTATTGTTGCGAGAGAAATGAGAAAATTGTAGATATGAAACTTACATCAAGGTGGAGATTTGTTGACTTTGTAGCTCAATTCTTGCATCGGAAGATTTGAACAAGTGGGCAGTGGATTTTGGCTATAAATAAAGCCAACCCCTTTGTGTTTTTGTAGCTCTTAATTTTGGAGATAACAACAAAAGCCTGTTGGCTGAATTGTCTCTTCTCTCTATTTATAATATTTTCCAATAGATATTAAATTGAGTAATGTCCAAAGATGCAAGAAAAATTGATCGAACCTCGTTAAATTATATTTGGAGCTATTTTATTAGTGTGTATAGCTAGTGTGATATATTATGTTATTAATTACATATTTAGATAATTGAATTTTAGTGGGATTATTTGTGACCACTCTAATTGTTTGGGAATTAATTTAGTGTAATTTTTTATACAATTATTCATGCACTTTATAGTTCACTGTGCATAGTTGATATTAATACTTCACTGTGCATACCAATATAGTTCATGCTTTTCGAGAGAAATTAACTCTGTTATTATTAGAATTTGTTTATTTAGCTTGGAAACATGTAATTTCATAAAATGAAAAATAGAAAGTTCCAAATGCGTTCTTTTTTTTAAATTCTAGTTCGGTTTGATTTTAAATCGAATCGATTAATCATTTGCTCACCCCCAGAGTTACACAGTAAAACATAATCTTTCCCACTGATTTGATTTTGGTAGATTAATCTTTCCTAAATTCTTGATGGTTTGTGGAAGAAAGCTGGAGATCATTTCAACTTGTCATCCTCAAAAGTCAATGACAAGCACCTCTTACACTGTAATACCTAATTTAAGCAAGAGATAGGATAGTCATCGTACAACCATAATTTCTAGTAAATAGTAATGGGGAAAAATTTATATTAATTTTAGGGATAAAGACTATTTGGTATATGAACTTATTTAGCCTAATAAAAAAAAAGTCAAATTCTCTTTTTAGTGGAAATCACCTGTATCCAGTTCTTTTTACTAGGGACTGTCTCATCCGGTCTGATGCTTACTAACAATTAAGGGTACTTCACTCCTTCCTATAAATGTGTTCAGTGAAAAATCAAATTCGAGAGCTCTTCCTACGTACTCAGTTTGCATTGTCAATTAAATCCCTCACAAAAGAAAAAAAAATATATAATTGAGTTAGGAAATCTAACACCGTTCAGTTTGTTTTACACGGAATAAATTTCAACATCTCCACTCACAAGCCTCATGTGAATAATCAAACCCAAGTAAAACTTCTTTTAAAAAAACAAAATAAAATAAAAAGTAAAACTTATAACTTAAGAATATAACCAAATCCAATTTTTTTTTTTTTAATATTTTATTAATTTCAATTGATAGTGAAATGATATAGATTTTTAAGCATTATTCTTTAATATAACCAACAAATTCTATACCTTAAAAAAACACACACACTTGAAATAGAAATATCCTTACATTTTCAATCTCATTTGAACCAAGCAATTCTTGTATTTTCTTACCAATTTAATTGCTACCCTCTATGTGCTTTATAATTTCAATGTACTATGTAATCTGCCTTAATTGTAACATTGTACAATATCTCCGTACCACAGTATTCCTGGAAAAGAAAAGAAAAAAGCAATTCTAATTTTCTGAACCAAGGCTCTTAAGCTATAATGAAACAGTTCAAAATTTTCTTGTTTCCCTGTCCTTGCAACACAGGAAGCAAGCCTATTATTATTCCTCCCCAAAACATCATTAAAACAACATCATCTTTCAAGAATCAGAATAAAGATAGAATTAGAGCCTCATTACATCCAATTCAGAATTTGCATTTTTGCTCGCTCCCAACAAAATGGAATTGCATCCCAACTCAGTCAAATAATTTTCTTGATTTAGTGTAACTTTTCTAATATCTTTATCACATTGGCCAATATATTTTTCAAATCAGCCATTTGAACAGGATGTCTTCTATTAATCACAGATACTTAAAGAAGGTATTGTTCTTGAACTATCAAGTGCACACTTCAGAATGAATAATAAAGAACATTGATAAAAGGGTGTGACCAAATCTAAGTAGAAGCGTATAGGCTTAATCCATAATGATGTGTGTCATACAAAACTGAAAAATGAATAAACAGAGAAATACAAGATTTTCTTATTCTACAAGAAATTCCATATCAAAGAAGATAGTACGAGATTCATAAAACTACGAGCAACTCACTCCAATTTATGGTAAGTGAGAAAATATTTGATATACCGAGTGCAATGCACCTTCACTTGCATTCATGCAGGTAATTGTAGGTGGACCTAATGTATTTCTGAATGGAGGATGCAAAATATTGTAGCACAACAAGTTCATGAATAATTCCCTCCAACGCTCAGTATGCCTAGCAGTGCGCTCACTTGCATGGTAGTGTACCTCTATCAATAATCTATCTCATTCTTGCAAACATTTGCTGTCTCTTTTGCAAAAACAAAATGTACACCATTTAACTAGTTTAAAACTCCTGCATACACAGAAAACAACTCCCGTTCTAGAAAGTAAAAGCTTCCAAAAACTAATTTGCAATTCAGGTATATGATAGCAATTGTTTGCATGGTTCTTGATCATCAATAGGTTGATCGTCATTACAAATGAACACTTACATTCAGCAACAATGGTGAGAGCAAACTTATGAACGGAAGTCAAATACTTCCCATGGAAAAATTCCACTTTACCATAGCAAGGTATATTGTGTGGGGTAGGGTAGAATACTGAAAAGATTCATATGATCAACTCCAATTAGATGGAAATAGGGCATGATTGAGTGTTGTTGAGTGGTAAAAGGTAGTAAAAGAATGAAATAAAATAAAACTGCAACAAAAGGTTTTTAATCATCCTAACTTTCATACTAAATCCAAGAAGACACAATCAATTTAGCTCATTACCTTGCAGGAACACAAAATTACATCAAACAAAATAAACAGCAGCATTGGAGCACAAATAACAAAATTGAATCTCCTATTGTCAAATGACATAGTTTCCTTGGAAGTTCAAGTTAAACAATTCACATAGTTGATATGGGTAGGTGAGAATTCCAACATTTGGAAGGACGCTAAGTGGATGGAATATTTCTACTATTGCAAAACTTTCGGTTTAAAGACTCTCAAAACGAAAGCTTGACACAAACAGAAGTTGGAGATGCCAATAAATAAGAAAACATAAAAAAAGAAAGCTGTATATGCTCTCCCTCTCATCTTCCTAGCTCCAGTTTTGTTTCCAAAAAGAATAGGAAAAACTACATGCACTTAAGTCCCACAGCACATGCTGGATGCATTAGAAACTAGAAACATGCAACTAGAATTTGCAGACAGTTGTCAATTGTTGAATCCCAAACAAGTCATGGGTTCTTCATGGGCTGAAAGTAGAAAAACACGAGGTCCAACTGCTCCTGCGCAGTCACTTAATATGACTTCCAATATTTGAAAACCATCTAAAGTGCCGTCTGCAGAGGTGGACAGTGGAGCTGTAATAATTTATCAGTGTAAAAGAACATATCATGAGAGAGAATTATCGCCGAATAACCACTTGACCTATACTGAAGCCTATTGATCAGTGGTATTCCTTTTCAACCATGGCAAAGAGAACGAGAATATCCTCTTGTTTTGTTCTACTTTTATTTTCTGTGTGGAAAGACTGAATAGCCATATTCAACATAAATATGTTACTATATCCAAGTAAAGCAGGCATATTATCTTTTCAAGATTTACCATCTCCTTTGCAATTTGCATACGAATCTGACGGTGGATCACTCTTATACCAAAATATAGAAAGTGGATGGTTTCCATCCACCACATTAAAATGAATAACCATATCTTTTGTCTATTTAACACTCCTTCACGCATACTTTAGCAGCATCTTACTATTAAGGCTCAGCATGTCTTCATGTAATGGTAAATAACTAGGAAAGCTAAAGCTTTTATGAATTCTTAAGCTTGGGATGGGATGCTATGGTTTAGAGGGCCTACCATGATCAGCAAAGATGGATAAGAGATTGAGATATGGACATTAAGATTTTTGCTCATTTGGCTGTTGTTTGATTGGTGTCTTTTTTTTTCTTCCCCTAAAGATATTATACCATAGATTATCAAGTTGAGTAGATATTGGTCCTCTGAATACCTGTCAATGATCTCTCATCTTTATATGTGCGCATGTGTGTATATATTCTCATCTTTTTTTTAAAATTTATAATTTTTTGATAATTGACAGCTCAGTCATTCATAGATCAGAAGCGTATAGATATGGATACAATTCAATAAATTTGTCCGCAAAACAAGTCACAAAATAAGGCCTCAACTAGTTTTATAACCCAAGGACACCTTCTGTTACAACTCAAATTAGGAGTACTCAAACACTGTTTTGAGATTTATTCCAATAATTGAAATTGCATCTCTATATCCTCTCACAAAAAACAAATTTAAATTTGTTTTTTTATTCTGAATTTCTATAACTGAAAAATATAGATATAATGCATCTATGATATACACATAACATCAGATAAGGATCCAAAAAGAAAAGGAAAAACTATGTGAATAGAATGAGCCAAAGGTCACATTTGCAAATCAGGAAAGGACATAATAATAATAATAATAATAATAATAATAATAATAATAATAATAATAATAATAATAATAAGGGAAACAAGAAGCAACAGAACTTTTTTGTACAAATAGTTAATATTATATTGTGCATTCAATTTTATTTATATATTATATCACACAACTGAAAAAAATGGAATCTTTAAAGATCAGAAATTAACTATTGAGATTAAGCTCTATTAGCAGCCACGACAATACATAGAAGACAAGCCCAAAGAAATATAGATACTTCAAATTATCTTACTTGGCAAAATCTGTTCCTTGTGATCCAGCAATGATAGTCTAAGGCGAAAAGAAGCCATCTTTCCCAAACTCCTATCTAGTCAAATTCTACAACAGACACATGGCAAGAGCTAACTTCATTCATCACCAACCACCTGAAAAGGCAAACGGCTCATTCGTTTTCACTTTCTATCAGAGCAATAACAAAAGGATCTAAATAGGTGAAAAACTTCAGCATCATGTACCCTCTGCATGTCAGAAATATAGAAGTAGGAATCCTAGAGCTATTTTGGGAAAACAACAAATAGAAGGTTTTTTTGAGCTTCCAAGGTAATCATCATCAATTAGATCTTATATCATAAGATCTCATTCATTTTTCCAATTGAAAGTATCAGCAAACAGAAACTGTTGAAGCTCTTTTAAGCTATCCTTAATCTATCGCCATGAAAATTTATCTTCCCCAGTTTCAATGCAGCCTACTTTTCCAGGACCTCTTTTTTTCTTTTGATATTTTTTTTTCCTCTCAATTTTATATTCTCTTGTAATTAAAATTCCTTTTACATATTTTAAGTTCTCTTAAGAGCTTGTTTGGTATAAATTATGGTAACTTTTCGGAATCCACGTTTGCATGTTTGGTATAAATGAAAATTCATTTAGACTTACATATTTAATTTTACAGAGTTGAGACGAGAGGTGCAAGTAGCACAAGTCAAAGATAAAATGAGAGAAGGATGACTGAGATGGTTGAGTCAAGTCTTACATGGACCTTCAGGTGCCATGGTTTGTAAGTGTGATGCACTGGTAGTGAAGGGTGCGAAACAGGGAAGAGGTAGACCTAGAACCACATGGAAGGAAGTTGTTGCAAAAGATCATTACTAGCTATGAACAGAGCAAAATAGAGAAAGGATTTGTACAGCCAAACCCAACTAGTTTGGGGTTAGACTTAATTGTTATTGTCATTGTTGTAATTCTATGGACTTGGTTATACTTGAACCAAATTCTATCAAAATTGATAGAATTTTGCAAATGAACTGTAAACTCACTAAGAGATACAAGCTATAAAGGCTTACGAATTATAAATACATGCTAGTAATGCTACAAATTTAGAATGAATTCCATATTTGATCCAAACACAAATATTCACTTACAAAATATTTTTTTTTTAATGAAATCATTTCTAGAGGTGAATTCCAAAAAGAATTATTCCAAACTCTATGTAAAGAAATTTGGACCTCCTCAAATTGGCACATCAGAAACCGAAGTTGGTCTGCACAAAACTAAAAGTACATTTTATTATATTATTAAAGTTGGAGATAAATACGTATGTTACAAGGACAGTTCAATCTATATCTTTTGTTCTACAATCAAAAGTTGAAGCTGATGAACAAACAGAATACCAGACCATTAAAACTAAAATCTGTCTTTAATTGGATCCTTCTATCATTTCTGCTTTTATTTTGTTTAGTTGCAATGGCTGTCAATGAGTAGCTAAAGAATGTTTTCCTGATGAAGGCAGGGAAAGTATATTTGCAAATTAAATCTATTTTATTATTGTTATAAACTCTTCTGCTTGATGTGAAGCCAGAAAGGTTTTAGGAGGTCATTTAACTAATATCTTTTCTTTTTGAAAGGATGGCTCATAAAACAAATGCTTGCTAAAATTGCAATATGGAAAATCAAGTCTTCCAATGCTCTGGAACAAAGTTTAAATGATCTATCCTACACTGGAGTGTAAGTAGCTTCTGCCTTCAACAGAGAGTAATGAATTCAAATATTTCTTAATCGCAATGTTTGAAGTGGAAACCTCTAGAGGATCAAAATTCAGTATCGAGGCAGCCATTGAGAGGAGAGGACTTATGAAGGGTGCATAATGGTGTTGCTTATCCTTACAGAATCAAGGATTAGGAAATTCCAAAGAATGCCAGACAAACTCCTTTTCTTTATATTCCTTTTCAAGTCATTGTAAGTACTTGCTCTCATATCCATTCCCTATTAGAAATATGTTTTTCCTTACGCAACTACAAAAAACAGAGACATTGCACTATCCAAGATAAATAAAAACCCAAAAAAGAACTCATAAAGGGAAAATCAATATATAATTAAGCAGAAAAATACCATTTTTCTTGTCAAGAGATTTTATTTTATTTTATATTTTTAAGAAAAAACTCAAAATCATTGAATTCTAACAGTTAAATCCATCAACATCCAACAAACAATTTCCCAAATTAGCAAAAGGGAGCACCAAATAACAATAATGATTTCAATAAACAAAACCAAAACTAAAAAAAAAAAAATTAGATAGAGAGCGAGTTACTGTACACAAAGGGCTGAAATTGGAGAAGAACCCATCACCAGTCAATCAATCAGAGTGGGAGTCATGGTAGTAGTCACCAAGATCAACGGAAGATGATGAAGAAGAAGACAAGGTAGACCCACCGGCAAGAGGAAAATGATAATGATGATCATCTTCATCAGAAGATGATGAATTGGAGTAGTAAGAGTAAGGATAGAAAGAATCTGGAGGAGGAAGGCAAAGGAAAGTCCATAGCCAGAGAGCAAAACTACCCAATTGTTGAAGAGGAAAACAGCAGATTAGATCAAGAAGTTGGTGACTGCTTACACGTTCTTGAAGTTGAATGCGAGCTATTTCTTGCCATAAATCTGCTGATTTGTGGGCTACTGATAATACCATCAAACTATTGAATACCATTTTCTCCTTCTTCTTCCTATTCTTCTTGTGGAGGCTGGTTTTTTTTTTTTTTTTGATAGACTGTTTTAAGAGTTTAATCAATCCACCATTTTTGCTTTTGACTGTGTAGAATTATTGGGTATTGAGTATTGGATAAAACACTTTCTTCCCTTTTGTTTTCTACTTCTTCGAGACCAAAGTCGAAGCTTGTGTTGTTATTGCATTTGTACGTCGTTTTGGATTTGCCAATTAAAATGTTTTTTAATTTATTGAAACTTATTGTTTTGAAATTTAAATTTTTGGAAAAAAGTAATCCTCTTTCCATCTCCGATTAATAGCTACACTTTCTATCTCACAACAATTAAAAAAAAAAAAAATTTATTTTAGTTAGAAATGTAAATATTTATATATATCTATTTTAATATAAGATTAAAATTATTTTTGAGAAAAAATTTAGCTTCCTCTTTCTTTCTTTTCTCTATAGTTTTCTAAGCCGTATTTTAGTTTGTGGGTACTATTGTTTATCAATGATAGCCTTACCTCCTATACTTTCTATAATCTTTCTTTTATTGCATGTAACGCTCCAAAGTTTTAAATTTTAAAATGATATCATTTGATCAAGTCATAAATAGTATCAGTAAAGAGAAAAATAATATTTTATTTAAATCTGATAATGATATTGAGTATAATTAATATTTATAGAGTTAATTAGATTTTATGTTATTAGTCTTAATTAATTTAAGTTATAATATAAATTTTCATAATAAATTATTGATTAATAATAGTTTATCAGTCTGTGAATAATACTACCAGTATGAGATTTGATAGTATTTTAGTCCGAAAAAATTACTGTTTATGTCTTTTATTTTATTTATATATTTGGAATATGTTTGTGTGATTTAGGTGAGTAAAAACTATTTTATGAATATTTTTGAAGAATTTAAGTAATTAGTGAATTGTGTTTTCTAGTTAATTAATATTAAAAAAAATTGAGAAATTATTTTTGTGAAGTTAATTTAATAAATATGTGGAGTTAAATAATAAATTATGAAGAAATATTTAGTGAATAATTTGGACCCTATCTTATCCATCTATTTAATATAAAATGAGAGGAAGCAAAATTTGACTTGAATATTTCATCAAGTCAACCAACACTTTTCTATTTCTCCTTACTCTCCTTCACTTTGGCGCCAACATCCCTCTTCCCTCCTCTCTGTTTTCTTTCAATTCCCAACTCACTAAACTACCACAAATTAATCAAATTAAACCTTAATCAAATAATAAAACTTGGAGATTAAGGGCTAAAGAAGTGACATTTGATGGTATCAAAGCTTTAAACAGCACTCATTACTCTTAATTTGTGCGTGATAAAAATCAATGCATTGAGTATATAAGTCAGTAGCGTTCATAAACATATAAAAAATCCATATTGCACAAACAACATACCTTAAAATCTAAATAAAAAAAATTACATAATCTTAAAATGATAATTATCAACCATATAAAATACGTTTTTAAAATATAAAGTTTTGCTTTCAAATAATCAAAAGAAATCAAAATCATGACGAAAACAAAATCTTAAACTCATGTAAAAATTATAATTCACTTCAACTTATTTTATGAAAAACACTTAATATTTAAGAACATGTAATTCCAAACCAAGATTTTGATAAAATCAACTCTTATATTTCTTACATCATTCTTATAAAGGTACCTTTCAAAAAATATAAACATAAGAAATCTCATATTCATTAAGTGATAAAATAACAACTTTAAAAAATATCATTTTGTATTCACATATCTTGACTTTAATTAAATATAAATAATATCATAAAAACCAATCTTATATCTCTTACAACATTTATATAGAGCTCATATACACTTTGAAAAAACATAAATAGATTATATTTCATAACATATCATATTTGGCTTTAGGTCGCCAACCATATTATAAAGGTTTCAAAAGTTTACTTATACATAATAAGCACATTTCTATAGCCTAGCATATATGACCATAGTTTAATAACATAATAGCATCGAAGCCGAGCATGTTCATCTTACATAATTGAATCAAATCATATACTACATTTCAACCAAAGCATATATGAGCCCGAAATCAAATCTTTCATCTTAATTCATAATATTTCTTATAAACCTTCCCATCATAAATCATTTCATAACTTAAATATTTTTACTTCAAAATTCACTTAACTTACAACTTAGTAAAATTTTCACATTTTCATACTTAATGCATCAAAACACACATTTCAAAAAAAAAAAAATACTTGTTAAATATATGATTATCTAGCCACTTTTAATTAACATGATCTATATGTGAATTAAGACGATGCCTCCAACATTGAATATGACGCTTGCCGTTTAATCCTCCGAGACTAGACAGAAGGTGTTACTGTTAGTTGTCTCCTTCTTTCGCTTTAATAATAAACTCAAATCTATTTTTATTTTTTTTATAATAGATCTATCCTTTTGTTTTGTTATTGTTAGTTGTCTCCATATTCAGGTTTTTTTTTTTTCCTTTTTTGTGAGGATTATTATTAAATAAAACTATGATATTTAATTTTATTTGATTGGAGACTTTAAATTTTGATTTGCAGATGTGGATCTTTGATTGATAGAGCCTTGTAGTGCGGCATATTGATACTATTGACGCACAGTGGTGAAAATTCATATGTATTCATCATATGTTGCAAATTATTAAAAAAACAATCCAGATATAAAAAATTTAAAAAAATTACTAGTTTAATGTCCAAATTAATTAACAGCCTAGTTACTGCTATAAAAATTTATATCTTTTATTAAAATCAAGTCCAATCGAAAATATCTAATATTATGGTTGGTGGCTATAATTTGTGACAAATCAAAAAGAAAAGTGTGTCTATGAATTGGGGACGAAAAAAGAGTAATTTTGGTTAATAGTTGCCTTAGCCATCCCAATTCCCAATGTCACAATGAGTTAATTTCTCTTTACTTTGGAGATCCATAGTAAATTTTAATCGACAATGGCTAACTTTTGATGGGGTAAAAAACAAGTGGAAAAGAACATATTCTTTTGACTTTTCCCTTTTAGCCAAATAGAGATGGAGATTAATAAAGATTCATGACTCTTTGCTTGCCTATTTCTTAAAAGCGAAGCATTTCCCTCAAACATCTTTTTTGGAAGCTCAGTCTGGATTTCAACCGAGTTATGCATGCTATATGGGTTTTGACACAGGGACCAGATCGAGAGTGGGCAATGGGGCTAATAGAAGGATTTGAAAAGAAATATGGTTTACCCTATCAGATTGCGCCTAGAATACGTTCATCGTTCAGATCTTTGATAATCTGCATTCTTCAAGGATATCATCTTCTTCATCCTCAAGGTGATGCGTTTTATGGAATAAAATTTGTAATATGCTCATTCCATCAGAAGTTAATATTTTATTTACCGGCTTCTGAAGCTTTAACTCCAAGAGGAGTTGCAGTAGATTCTAAATTTTAACCGGTAATTTATACTATCGAGTGAACATTTTTTATTTTATAATGAAATTAAAAATTGTAATTCTGATGAATTATTTTTTTATTTTTTTATTTATGAATACTTTTATTCAAATGTTGTAGAGAAAAGCATGAATATGGAAGAAAATCAAATTGTCATAAAAATTTATTTAATTATAAATTGTTTTTATAATTTTATTTATATTTTATTAATTGTTAAGTTTAATTATTTTTATAGGGAATTAAATAACAATGAATATATTCTTGATAAATAATAAAAAAATAATTTTAAATTAAACGACTAGTATGTGTAACGAGAAGTAATACATATACCGCATGTTCTTAAATACTAATTTATATTTATATTTATACTATATATAAAAATGCAAATGATAAAAAATAATGGATTATCGATATTGTCCTTATAAAATTTTAAATATTTTAAAATAACTTTAGTCATAGTTAATTAAAAATTTTAGCCAAAAAATATATATAATATTTCTATAATTTGATTGAATATTTTTTTTAATTTCTTTAATAGATAAATACATATAGATAATTAAACATTTCAATTATTATTTTATTATGTGTAATTATATTATATTATATTATATTACTATATAAATTATTAATAATTAATAATTATTTATATTATAATTTATACTTATATTTTTATTACTATTATTATAATCTTTCTAATGTCATTATTTTAAATAATATATGTAAATATGAGACATTGGAAAATTTTTATAATTTTCTTTTCCAAGTTTATTTAAATTATTCCTTCTCTTTCTTCTTTTTAATTTTCTCTTTCTTCTCTCTAGTTTTATATTATTTTATAATATATTATCAGCACCATTCGTTCTACTACCACGAGATTCATTTTACCACCATGATTGTTCTACGGCTTTTTTAATCAAAGAGGAAAACTCATCATCATTTACGATAAAATCAAAATTAAGTTTAGTGTAATTTAAATTTATTCGCCTTAGAAAGGTAATTCTATATACCCTTTCTTAATGTTACAATTATTTAATCAAAAAATTTATTGGTGGATCGAAATTAAATTATTAGAACTAATTAATAATTTATAGACCTGCAGTTGAAAAAAAAAAAAGGAAAACGAACGATTGAAAAAAAAAAAAATTTGTTTCACGATTTTGTTTTCAATTTTATATATTATAATATAATTGCTAGATCTATTATATTAACTAAAGAAAAAAAAAACAAATAAATGATTATGGGATTTCACAGGTTTCAAAGGGGTCATAATATTACATGGCAACATGGTCAATTTTATGAAGGATGGCATCTTATATTTGAATTTATTTTCAACTGCAATTCAATATATGATTTTTATTTTGCGAGCTTCGATTTTTAAAGAAGCATTTATTATAATTATATTTATTTTTAAATTGTTTATTATTGTCATCATCTAATATAATTATTTTATTTTTAATGTTAAATTTTATATAATTTGAAGTAATGGCTCTTAATATTATGGGTAAGAATTATTCATCATTGACACTAAATCTTGAATTATATTTGGGGACTATAAATTTGGAGATCAAGAATCTAATCAAAATATTTTCAAAGATAATAATTTCTTTTTCTATTGACCATTTGATAATTAAATATATATTTGTCCTTTGGAATGATTTAAAAGAAATGTACGATTGCCAAAGACTCATCATGAATGGATGCATTTACCGTTGTAAAGCTTGCAAAATTGTAAGTTATTTTAATTTTGCAATATCAAGGTTATTTATTATTTTATTATTATAATTATCGTTATACATTGATATGTATTATCCATATGGATTATTTTATTATTGTTATATATTGGTATGTATCATTTATGTGGTGCAGATTTTGTGAATTGATTTATTTTAAACATAATTAAGATATCGTCATTATTATATGTGGAGCTATATTAGCTCTTGATCTAAAATTGTCAATGATATTTATACCTCAAATATGCTCTTGAAGTAGCAATATTAAGAGAAAAAATTTTACAATAAACTCTGAATTTATTTATGTCCTTTTATTATTAAGCAAAGTATTAAACTCTCAATTAATATAATAAAGCTTGTCCAATTAGATTTTCTTCATTCCTTGAAATGAATGGAATTAGGTATAATACTAGATATGGCAGCAGTGAAATCCACCCAACTAGATTTGATGCATTCCTTGAAGTGAATGCAATAATATATGATATTGGGTGTGGATATGAAAAGTGAAAAAGGTATACTTGTCATTGAGAATTCAATAAAATGATAGTTGAAGTAATGATCTTAGCAATTATAGTAGCCACATAATTCATTATAAATACCACCATAAGTGGTATAAATAATTTGGCTTATATGGATATTGGTTACATACTTATTGTACACCAAAATATTGAAAAGCAAATTTGCCTTTGATAGTAAAAGAAAATTTAAATGCTTTAGAAAAGTAAGTATTACTACTTAGAAGAATGTACATAATATATTACTCCAAAGATATTCATTAGAATGTATATTATATAGAGATAATGATTGAAATAAATATGATTGTAAACCGAAAGTTTACAAATATAAATAATTTATTATTTGGCATGATTGGTTAAACCATCTAGATTAATAATGATGCAAAAAAAAAAAAAAATTAATGTGGATATTTATTGAAGAATCAGAAATTTATTCAAATGTAATGAATTTTCATGTTTAGTTTGTTCTCAAAGTAAATTAATTATTGAGCAATCACTAAGAGTTCAAATTGAACTGTTTGTATTTTCTCGAATGTATAAAAGGAAATTATATATAAATTTATTTGAATATATTATGGATGCATCCAAAAGATAATATATGATTATTATTAACTTGCAACCTGAAATTTTCAAAGATTATTATAAATATGCAACTAAAAGTTTGCATGATTATTTGCGCGAATAATTTGATTAAGAATACAATTTTCAGATTATGCTATTAAGACAATTTAAGCTTAAGAATGATGGTAAATTTACACATCAGGCCTTTAATGACTATGTCACGTATTAATTAAAATAATTTTAAAGCAAGCCATTGTTGCTTTTATTTATGCTCAAGGTAATTTTGTATAATCATTTGTTAAATAATTACTTGCACGAATTATTATGAGAATGAAGATCCCTATTTTCTAGAGGGATGTGCTGTTAAATTTAATAGTTCTTATTTACATCAAACCAAATAAGTTATTATAAGTTCTCCCTTTTATAATTGATTTTGAATCGAGAATCAAATATTACCAATCGATGAATTTTAAATGTGCATCATATGTTTTAATTGCTCCATCATTATGCACTAGGACGAGTCCACAAAAGAGGTTGAAAAATATGTTGGATTTATATTTACATCTATTTATCTAGAATTTAAAAAAAAAAGTTATTTATGCTAAATTTTCTAATTGTTATGTATCCCGACATTAGAGGGAGAAAATAAGCAGCTAGAAGAATAAATTAGTTGAAAAAAATTACTATTATTATATCTTGATCCTCATACAAGACCGTGTGAATTTAAAAGTTTTAAAAAATAATTCATTTGTAAGATTTTACAAATTAATTGCCAGATATATTTACTGATCCAAAATAAGATAATTAAATCTAATATACTAGCTGAAAATTGCTCCTATTATAATTAAAGTCCTTGAAGGACAAACTGTCTATGTTAATGAATCTACGGCATGCCTGAAGCTTGGCATATTGGTTCCAAAGATGAAAGAAAATGAGCAAATATTTAAGATGGTCAAGTTCTAAAAAAATAAAATCTAAAAGAGATCCTAAACATGACTAATAAATTTTTCAAAAAACTCAGATACATGAAATGAATAAAATTATGAAATTTTTATAAATTATGTCATTTCAGGATAATATGAAATCAATATAAAAGAAATATCGACAATATTTTATAGTGCTTGAAATTGTGAAAAAATGATGAAGATTTGAGTTTAGTCTATCGGCGAATATGGACATAACATTGATTGGTCAAAATAGAACGACGCATGTGACATTTAAACTTGAAAGTAAATTTTGAAATTTTATGGGTATGAAGATATGTCAAGCCAGTAGAATACAAATATGTATTTGTGTGAAATTAAAATGAGTTTATGAGATATAAAGCAAACTTATTGCATATTTTTTTCAAAAAAAAAAAAAAAAACTGGCATTGATTACGAGAATAAGATCTTCATGTAGTGGATGCAATTATAATTTAATATTTAATTAGTCTGGCAATTTATGAACATTATAAATGCATCTAATAAATTAATGATTGCCTATTCATATAGTCAACTTGACGTAAATATCTATATGAAAATCACTGAAGGATTCTAATTGCATAAAACATAAAGTTAAATTTTTAATAAATTTATTTAACTAATATTATAGAGCTTTTATAGATTATAGAGCTTTTCATGTTAATTTTCTAAATTATGGGTACGAAGAATAAATATAGATAACGTGCAAATCATCATATTATTAAAAATTAGTAATCAAGAAGTATATCCAATTGGAAATTTAAAAATTTCTTTTTCCAAAAAATAATACTTAATTTGAAATTGCAGGTTATTATCTTTCCAAAAACAAAGTTAAATTTCACCAACTTCCTTGCAAGGTGGTGAATTTTTATTGGAAGGTTGGAGTGGTTTCAGAACCCTTTGCACTAAATTTAGAAATAAATTCAAACAAGGAATCAAATAATTGAATTTAAAACAAGAACATTATTGCAATTTAATTTGTTTTTGGAATGTAAATCAGATATTCCTAAAATTTAGAATTTAATTCCTTTTATAAGGGCTAATAAATTAATTTATTTTGGCTTTCAAAATTATTATTTACTTCTCTTTTTTTTGGGTCCAAAAGTGGACATTTTAGCTCAGTTAGTGCAAAGTTTAGGTGATAATTGTAAAAAAAAAATAATAATAATAATTTTGAGTAAATTATATATTGCATACATGGCAAATTGAACTTTATTCCTATATAAAATTGTAAGTATTCATAACCATATACAAATTGAAAATAGAACAGAAAGAGAAAAGAAAGATGGAAGGAATGTTTTCTTTTGTATGTGCTATAATCCTTTGTGTTACTGTGATAGAACTTGCACAAGGAGAATACTATTCTGAAACTATTCCCGTTAGAAAAATACCAGAGAAAACGACCAATCTCCATTTCTTTTTTCACGACATAGTTAGTGGAGAAAACCCAACTGCGGTTCAAATAGCCAAAGCCAACAAAACTAGCAAGGTTGGTGGAGCACTCCCATTTGGGACACTTAGTGCCATTAACGATGCTCTAAGGGTAGGTGTTGAACCAAACTCAGAAATCATAGGGAGAGCGAAAGGGCTATATTTGGCAGCTAGCCAAGAAGATGAAATGGCTTTAGTTTCGTACATGGATCTTGGGTTCACGACAGGCAAGTTCAATGGAAGTTCATTTGTTGTGTTTTCAAAAAACCCTATAATGGAGACAGAACGTGAGCTTGCTGTGGTTGGAGGAAGAGGACAGTTTAGGATGGCTAGAGGGTTTGCGAAACTCTATACCCGGTACTTCAATCTTACTAGTGGGGATGCCATTGTTGAATATAATGTGACCTTGTTTCATTACTGATGGAGGAAGATCCTTAATTAGGTCATTAGCTATTTGCTCTTTTGTGACACTTTGTGGGATCTCCTACCTGTCTGATATAGTTTCGGTTCCTTCTCCTTATCTTTGGATAAAACCATTGGGTTGTTATCAATAACGAGTCTCGTGAATTATTTGATTTTGAGGTGCATGAAATTTAATATATTAATATCTTAATTCTACTTCCTTTTACCAGCAAATTTATTTATATTATTCATATTATTAGGATATATATATATATATTAATCCCATTAGAAAATTCTTGACATGATTTAATCAATTTTTTAATAAAAAACTCATGGAACTATTGCTAGGTTTGAGGCAAAAACTTATGAGACAAAGTCAATATATCCAACTTTAGCCAATTATTTATCACTAAACACATCCAAGCAATGTCCATATATTTCTCCATTTACTCCAATTTAGAGGCTTACACTAACCCAAATTTTAGAATTATATGGAAGTTCTTGAGAGAGAGAGAGACAAAATGGGCAATAAAATTTTGGGTACTATAACATTTCTCATGTTATCTACAATGGTGATAAAGAGTTGGGGGTTTCACAATTTAACTTCAGCACATAGAAAAACAGTTCCTGAATGTGTGGTAGATTGCATGCCCATATGCATGAGATTAGATGGTGCTTTATCTACACATTGTACAAATGCTTGTACTCTAGGATGTGAACAGCTTCAAGGCAGAGGAGCTCCAACTTTCATCAAGATGATAAAATCCAAGAAAGATTAGAACCAATTTCTTTCATTCCTTAGATCTTCAATTTCTTTTTTTTTTTGCCTCTTCTTGGTAGAAGTAATAATTTTTTCATAGATAAAGGTTTGTTCTTGTCAATTTTTTTTTGCAAGTATTGTTATTTTCCTCATTCTTTTGTATTTTTCCAAGAGCTTCTAAGCAGGTGGGTTATTTTTTTTTTTTCATTTCTTAGTGGATTAATTTTTTTTATGGAAAAGTTTTGTTAATTAATCGGTTTATGGATTAAAAAGGGATTATTTAAGAATATTAATAATTTTTTCTGCTACTTTTGGTTAAAAAACGAGTTATTGAATTGAAAACTTGAGTTTCTGGAAATTATTTTCAGATTTGATCGATTTGGTTCCTTGCAATATTTGCTCCTGTTTCATTAGATTTTTTTAATATTTAATTGTTGGAAGGTGATTCAGTTTTGTCTGAGATTGTTGCAGGCTGACATTGTTGGTTTTACAATTAATTATTAATTGTTGGAAGGAAGAGAAAGGAGTTTATAGAGAAGAGTAATTGCACTTTCTGACTTTTCATTACAAATAAACTAAAAGTGAAAATTTTGGACAGAAGGAAAATAAAATATAATCGAAACAAAATATAGCGATAGAGTAATATATTTTTCAAAATAAAGGATAGACTAATAATTTATAGCAAACGATAATGATAAAATTTTAATTTTCCCTTACATGAAAGGAAGTGTAGTTTTGATCTAACACAATGAAAAAAAAAAATAAATAAATCTTTGAAAATAAATACAGAATTTCAAAAATCTCTATAACAAAACTCAATCTAGAATCTTAGGATAAATAAAGCAAACACGGATTTGTTGAAGATAAAACTCAGAAATTATATTTAAAAGCCCTAAATTATAATATTGAATTTTGATGGGTATTTAGAGAATTACAAAGATTAATCTAATTAAAAATCTATCTATGCACAGATTTAGAATTTCTAATATATCCTTTTGATTAATTTTTTTTTTCCATTTTAATTAGAGAAAACAGATTCCATTTATCCTTTGAAATGTTCTTTTAATTAGATGTTCCATGCATTTTAATTCGAGAAAATATATATATATATATATATATATATTCTCTATTTGATCTTGCAGAATTATTGTTCAATGATTTTTGTAATTAACAGATTAGATATTCTTACATGATATTGCTTTTTAGGAGATAAATCAAAAACCTTAATTCAAGTATTTAAATTATTTTAATTTATGATATTCTAAATTTTTTAAAATATGGTTAAACATTTCACCATTAGACTCTATTAGTTAATTAAAATAAAAATTTTAAATATAAAAATTTTATTTCAACCCAGAGATGCCACTTCCCATTCGGCTTTGGGACTAGGACTACGTTGGCAAGCCATTTGGGGTAGTGTACCTCCTTGATAAATCCTGTATTAATCGATTGTCAATTTTAGTTGCAATTACCTTTTGTCGAATTAGGGCATGGTTCCTTCTCTTTTGCTTTATTAGCTTGACATTTGGGTTTATGTTGACCTTGTGGTTGATGGTGTCTGGTTGATTCCCTTAATGTCTGTTGTTGGCCATGCAAAGTCCTCTTTATTTCTTTTAAGTACCTCCTTTACAGAAGGAAGGAATGTGCTTGGTAAATCGGCTCCTACTTTTAGCTTTTTACTTTCTCTAATGATGATGTCTAATAGTTCCCCCTTTGGCTCGAGGTTCATTTTAATATGGTTCTGTGGGATGTTGAAAGGTTCGGCCACGAGTGGTTCCCCCCTGAGATAGGTCGACCTCTTCCTTTCTAAGGTTGGACACCCATTGGAGTTGAAGGGTGAGTTGGACTCCATTGAGGCTACCATGTATACTTTTGTAGTTATCTTTTGATTTCCCCTGATTGATGTGCAGGCGTTAAGAGCATACAAAAGCAAGTGGTTGAGGATAGCATTGTACGGGAATCGAACATCATTTATTACAAATTCGGCCTTTTCAACTCTAGGGTGCTCACAGTTTTTGAGCTCTATGGTGGCTTCTATACTTCCTTCGACTAACACCTGCTTCCCTGTTAGGCCAACGAGGGCCGCCCGTATAGGCTTTAACGTGGTAGTGTCTAGTTTCAAAGCTTTAAACACTTCTAGTGTAATTAAGTTCATGGGAAATGGACATGCTCGGTGTCCTCCTGCAAGATGGTGATTGGCTTGTGCAAGCAGTTTATTGGTATATCTGTTTTGATGGAGTAGATTTCTCTAGCATGTCTTTTCCTCACCGTAGTGTAATCTCCTCCTATGGCACCACCAAAAATCATGTTAATCATGCCAACGGGCTCGGCTCTTGCTGGCTATTTTCTTCCTCTCTTAGAGGATCCAGCTCCATCCTCTTCGGTATCACTTTCTTTCCTGATGAACTTCTTTAGTAGTCCTCTTTGTATTAGTTGTTCTATCTATTTTTTTAGTTGCCAACATTGCTCGGTATCATGCCCTACATCTTTATGGAAGGTGCAATACTTGCTTTTATCTCTATGCCTTGTTAATTCTTCCCTTAGCTTCCCGGAGTTGTTAAATGGACTTCCTCCTGGTTGTCTTTTATTTGGCAATGATGTTTGTTCTACTTTTGGATAGGGGTGTGAAGCCGCCTTCTCTTGTTAGAGCGCTATTGGTGTGCATGTAGGGCGAACAAGCGAGTTGGCTAGTTCAACTTTAGTAAAGTTTATAGACTCACGAAGGGGAAATGCCACTAGTTTTATCTCACTTCCTTTTAGGGTCAGCCTCTCTATGTAGCGCCTATTGTGCTTTCCAAGCCTCATCCAACTGAACAAAGTTGTTAGCCCGAGCCATTAGTTCTGTAAAGCAAAATGGCCGGTCAAATTTAGTGAATCAAAGAGTTTATTATACTTTTAATTCTTGGCCATTGCGCATTGATAGCCACTTCACTGTTGAGATCTTTTATCTGCATTGCCAACTTCTAAAACTTAGCTATGTATTCTTATAGCGATTCTCTTTTCGTTCTCTTCAAGTCTATTAGGTCGGATGAAATTTTATTGCTTGGTATATAGGTAACGAAACGAGCTTTGAAAGCTACTGCTAACTGAGTGGAGCTGTTTATGAAGCCAGTCTTATGCATTTGGAACCATTCTTGAGCTGATCCTTTTAATGTTATTAGGAATGCTCTGCATAGCAATGTATCGTCTATCGTCTGAACGTGCATCACCCTATGGAAATTTGCTAAATGGCTTCTTGAGTCAGTGGTCCCATCATACGTCTCAAAATTTGGAATTTTAAAATTTACGAGGGAAAGGCACTAACATCACTCCTCGAGTCAGGGGTGAGTCATTCCTTAGTCTGAAGTTGGTGTTGTCCCCTATTGCTTGAAAGTCTTTGAGGATTTGCAACATTTTGGCTCTAAACTCATCTCCATCATTGTGTCCTGCAAGCCTAAGTAAAAGTACAAGTTGTAGGTGGAATGATGTTCTATCTTGAGTTCCTATGTGCATGAGGAATCTTCCTTATCCGCATTTTCTCCTTGTGTCTTATCAGTTATATTTTCTGCCTCCATCGTCATGTTATCTTGGAGTGGGTTGTCAGGAGTCATCTGGGTAACCAAATTTGCCATCATTCTTTGTAGGATGACTGTGAAATTATTATAAGCTTGAATGAGCAGCACAACTGCCTATAGGTCTATCGTAGTGACACCTGAAGGTGTAGGCATCCATTTTTCAGTTGAAGTCCTTGTTTGTTCAACACCTCCTAGTGTTGGCGTGGGGGTGTTTTCCATTGTGAGATGTGTAAGGCACTCTCGTGTCAGGAATGGGATGAGCTATGTGGTATATGTTTTTACGGAGTCAATAATGCTAAGTTATGGTTTATCTTGTAGATGAGAATATCATTAGGGTTTATCCTTAGCCATGTCCTTGTATATATACACGTTCACATGGTTAAAGGAAAATGGGACGATATAGTGGCTAAGGATTTGGGCACTAGCATTCACCGAACTACCTACATCTCTACTATTCAGTTATGTGACGAGATTCTCGGGAGAATTTGGTTTGGTTATCTATTAGTATCTATGCAATATATATGCAATAGACAATACATTATTTCCTTTAATTACAACTCTATATATTATTCTCTTATTGACTTAAGCATTGTAGTGGTTTCATAGCCCCATTTTTTCGTTCATATCTTGTAAATTTCTAAATGAGCGCTATGGATGGATTTTTTTTAAATCTATCATTTAGTAACATTGTTCACCTTTTTATAATAACAATAATAATTTTAGCATTTTTTACTTTTATATGCAAAGTATTAACTCATAGTTAGCATGCTTTCGTAACAATAATTTTCATATTCTTTAACAAGATACAAGTTGACCCTCTGTTGAAGGAATATTCGAAGTTATCATTTACAAAATTATTAAAAAAAAAAAATTGAATTTTAAGTATCTATTACACACTACCTTAATAAATGTTATTTTTCCTTATTAATTATTTTTCATAAATAAAATTTGATTTATTAGTTTCTTTCTTACTATGATGCGGGGACATAGAAACGAAAAAAGGGGGAAATGACACTTTCAAAATATACAGAAAACAGAAATGCGGAAAACACATAAATATAAAAAATATAAATAAATATTTATAAAATTTAAAAATATAGGAATAAATATAAAAATAATTTAGAAAGAGTCAATTTAAAATTTTTAAAGGAGAATCAATTCATAAGTTCCATACTCAATATAGAAAAATAAAATAAAATATTCGAATGTTAAAATGAAAAAAGATAATGCAATTCTATTAAATTTGAAGTTTGAATATTAAAATTAAAAATAGGATTATTTGTCATTTTTCAAATAAAATATGTAAATCATTAAATTCGATTTAGATTTCAAATCTAATTTTTTTTAATGCAAGAAACATTTTGGAGGAAGGAAACGGGTGTTCGATTTTCAGAATTTATCAAAACGAGCCGACAAGTTTCCAAGCCGTTATAATTTAACTTGTCAAATTGAAATTCGTTAAATTGTTTACTATTTATGAAAATTTGTAAATTTTTTGAATATTATCTGAATATGTCAACTTGTTATTGGATTTCCATATTTAGGATGCTGATAGAAAAAGAAACTTATAATTGGCCTATTTGTTGCCATAATACTTAAGTAATAGAAGTTTAAATAAATATGTATAAATCATAATTCGTAACTTTATACACATATTTACGGAGAGAGGAAGGATAAGAGAAAGATAAAACAAAGATGCAAGGAAAGTTTTCCTTTGTGTGGGCTATGATCCTTTGTGTTATTGTGATAGCACATGCACAAGGAAACCATTACTCGACCATTCCTGCCGACTACAACCAAGAGATGAAGACAAATCTCCATTTCTTTTTCCATGATATACTTAGTGGAGAAAACCCAAGCGCAGTACAAATAGCCCAAGCCAAAAATAGCCACTCATTTAGCTCATTTGGGACACTTTATGCCATTAATGATGCTTTGAGGGTAGGTGTCGAACCAACTTCAAAAGTCATTGGGAGAGCTAAAGGGCTATATGTGATAGCTGGGCAAGAAGATGATTTGGCTTTGGTTATGTATTTGGATTATAGTTTCACAACAGGTAAGTTTAATGGAAGTTCGTTTGTTGTGTGTTCAAAAAATCCTGTAACAGAGACGAAACGCGAGCTTGCTGTGGTTGGTGGGCGAGGACAATTTAGGATGGCTAGAGGATATGCAGAACTCTATACACGTTATATCAATGTCACTACTGGTGATGCCATTGTTGAGTATAATGTGACCTTATTTCATTAATGATTAACAACCTTCTTCGTCTTCGTGACATTTGTGAGATCCCCAAACCCCAAATTGTGTTCGAAATGATTTCAGTTCCTTCTTATCTTTCAAAATAATAATTAAATTGACCTTAGGGTTATCTTTAATGAGCCACTTGAAGTATGAAGTTTTCATGTGCAGACAAATTTAATATATTAATGTCTTATTTCTTCTTCCTACTATGAATATAATAAACTTTTTTTTTTTTATTTCTTTACTTAGTGAAAGATTTCTGCATATACTCACAAATATATATGTTAATATCAGAATCCAATGAATCTCAGTTGAACCGGTTTACACCGGAGTTCTATGTCACTCCTTCAAACGACACATTTTGTTCTGCCATATTTGAGAAAGGATTGTATATTTATTTTACTTGAGAAGAAACGAGAAGGTTAATGAGACAATAGATGGAGTTTTGACAGTTACAAGATTTAGTAGTTTAATTTTACCAAATTCATTTAGAAATTTGGGATAGCTAAACGGTTTGCCAAATCCATATGCGTTTCTTGAATGACAATAATGGTGACGCCATTTTTGAATATTATTTCACTTTATTACTAATTAATCACTCATCTCGTTTCAAAATATAAATCGATTTGAAATGATTATTTTGTTTTGAAATATAAATCATTTTGGATATTTTAAATTGTAATGCTTAAACAATTGTTATGTTTGGTATGCTATAATTGAATATTTTGGATATTAATTGAATATTTCACTTTATTCAAAACAAATGAATATATTATGTTTAGTACGCTATAATTTAAAATAAAAAATTTAATTTAATTCTATAAAATTATATTTTGAATAAATTCTTAAATAAAATTTCATTTGTCTTTATTTCTTGTAACACACTTGACATAATAATTTAAAAAAAATAAATAACAAACATCAATTATATATATTATATACAATATAATAACTTATCATTTTTATTAAAAATATAAATAATAAATTTCATATAAATAAACACATTAATAGTTCACTCCAATTAATTAATTATATAAGCCGTAATATTTCTCAAAATAATTATTTTTAATTGATGTTAAAATTTTTATTGATTTAAGTAATTTTGAAATTAAAAAAATATTAAAAAATTTTACTATTATTTTTAATTGTATTTAAAAACAATTGTGGATACTTAATTTTTATAGTTTCATAATAATAATAATTAACGTTACTACTAGACTTCAAAAAAAAAAAAAAAAACGTCTGGTCCGAAATTTTCTAAAAAAAAAGGAAAAAAATAAAAATATAAACTGACATCATTATTGAATTATAAAAATAATGTCATTATAGTTTGGTATTTTTCAAAAAAAAATAAACAAAAAGAAAAAAAAGTAAAAATAGTTGAATTTATAGTGGAGGATAATTTTAATAAATATTTCAATAGTCAATTTTGTGGTATTCATTTACAAATTTCATTAATTTCAGTAAAATTTGAATTAAGTATATCTAATTCTATAGAATTCAATTTATAGAATTTAAATTTATATTTTTTTTCATTCTAAACATAATATTTTTTGTTTCCAAACGAATTATATAAAATTAACTTGTTCTAAACGGACTCTTAAGCAGTCTATAATGAATTTAAGCAGCTCAAAACTTAAACGGACTTAAGTAGTCTACTTATTCGAATTTAAGCAGTTTACCAATTTGAGCTTAAGCTGCTCGCTCATTTGGACTTAAGCAATCCACCTATACAACCTTAAATAGTCCAACTATTTGAACTTCAACAGTTCACTTATTCAAGTTTAAGTCACTTACCTATTTGGATTTAAGGAGAACATTCAAGGCTAAGTAACTAACCTACAACCCTTAACTAAACCATAACATTAACATTTGTTGGATATAAATGACAAATATTTTTTAGGACTCTTGACAATATTAAAATATATTTCAAATATCTTAAATCCCTAATAAATCTCCTTGCTATTCATTATACCTACAAAATCTCTAAAATATACGAATTATATGACAATTAGTACTGGAGAGATTCTCTTCACTATCTTATTTTGCATTTTCTTATATAAAAACTATATTCAACAACAGCTTTTTGAATAATTTTTAAAGTTTTGATTGGTCAAAAAATTACTTAAAAAGTTAACTCATATAACATTTAGTTTTTAACGCTACTTAAACAGCTAACAGTTAAACACTATTAAAATATCTAACAACCATCAAAACAACTAATTTTATCGAGCAGATCCAAAGAATTGAAAGTAAGAGGAAGGGATAGGGAAAAACATTCATATTCTAATATTTCTCTAAAAAAACTATAATTATCTTGGAATATAATAACAGTTTCATCTTTTGAAATTAACAATTACCAAATAAAAATATTCATATTTTTTAATAATCAAATAAGCCTTGGAAGCTCAAAACTTTGAATGGAATAATTTTGTAAGTTAAACTATTTCATAGTTGTAATTTCATGATATGAAATATTTGATGGGTCAAAATAGAATTGAGGGTGCTACAGAATTTTTCAGGAAAAATATAAAAGTGAATTTATATATTTAGTAAGAGAATTAGAAAAAAAAAAAGAAAAAGAAAAGATGTTGAAGGTTAAAAATTTTAAAGATCACATTTTGCATGTATAAACAAAGATTCAAGATTTGCAAAATCTTATTTGGTACGTGCTTGGAGAAAAGCACTTATTTGTTATCTTTATTTTAATGATCGATAAGCCTGATTAATCTACGTTCGCTTTCGGAGGCAAAGAAATTGGCTTCGAGAGTTATATATTTACTTTACTTTACTTCAGCAAACATTTGACAACTTACTTCATTGTAGGATGATTATATGCCTTCATTTCTATGCAACGCAATGCTAGATTTGTAAGATCAGCAGCGTCGTAAGGTAAAAATCCTAGATCTGCCTCTAGGCTATGATCAACAAGTGAACACCTCCGTCGGCTGAAGCCTTCCTGCCACGATGCTGAATAATATTGGCTCCTAGCCCGCTTCCGAATGATGGTAGCAGCATTCTCTTTGTCTTCTTCTATACATGTTTTTTTGGATATCAAGTCCAATAGAACAATACCGTATGCATACACGTCACTTTCTTCTACCCACGTACCTGTCCATGCATTCTCAAAGTTACATCTTGCCAGAACTGATAATCTTTCAAAACATGAACAAATGCTTATGCCCTTGACTTCTCTATAACAATTTTTTAAAACCTCAACGCTCTTATTTTGTATTGAGTTATGGTAAACTCTTGTTTTACAGTTCTCAGATACAATTTTTATAGGGTCATTTCATATTGATTACATACATGTATTTATGAAGGTAGAAAAATAGGCCATACGGTGACATACCTTCCTGGATTAAACATGGATCACTGTAGCCGAAACAACCACGTACATATATGTTTCTCTCATATCTCATATCAAGAATGATTCCACAAGTAAACATCCCAAAGTCAAGTAATTTTGGAGTGTATTGCTACATATCAAAGCATTTTGTTACAAATTTTGCATAAAAACACTGCATGGAGAAAAAAAATGAGCTGCAGATCTTGTAAAGTATTATATAAGCTTCATCTATGTTGCCGACTAGACATGGCTGATATGGTGGATTGCAAATATGTAAGAACTTGAGGAGGCAAGCAAATTCATTTCCAACCTTAATCCTGTGAAGCCAAGTAAAGCAACCTAAAATTGAAAAATAAATGTTTCATAAATAAACTATAACAGTGACTGAAAATAATTGCTCCAAAATAGATATTCAGATCCTAGCAACATAAAACAGAAATATGAGCTTACTAAATCATCAAAATATAAGTCAATGTAAATATGAAACCCATGTTTCAATTTATGTAGAGTAAAACAGACAACTCAGCTAAATCCAAAAAGAAAATATCCTAAAATATTTTCAGAGTGCAAACTTATTTCAAGAATGTAGGAGCAACAATGAACTAGGCTATGCATTGAAACAAATTGCGAGGTTGCTTCGCTTATTTGCAACCCAAAAGCCAAAACATAACAAGTAACATGTATATTAAAGCTATTTTGAAAAGTACATATAAATTAGGATGAATTTCTGATATTCTGGCCATGAGTTACCCAAATTATTTGTGTCATCATGCATTCAAATGTGGCACAACAACTACGTGGATTCTACAAGGAATTTCCCCTTCATTATGGCCTTCAAAAACCCTATACATTTCAAGATACTCTCATATCTTCACTATCGCATTTCTTTCATTGAATTACATTTTCAATCAAAAGCAAGAGAAGTGTCCTTAAAAGTAATCAATTACTAAAAACACTTGCCAAATTGCACTTTAGGGCACAAAAACATTTTCCACTTCCTTGCATAATGCATGCTCCTCTTATTAAACGGTGAACATAAGAACAGAAATGATATGTTGATTGCTAATATTACGCACCTGCTGGACCGTGATTAGGGCCACCCATATCTCTATATGATAGCCGTTTGAGATTAATGGATTTAGAGAATTTTCCCCATCGCCATGCAGGAATGAGCTTATAAGTGCAATGTTAAACGAGAATAATGAAACCAGAACAAATCCAGACTTGATAATCATACTTATAAGAACATAATTATACCATTATAAGAAAACAATAAATAACCCATAATTTGTGATATTACATTTTAAAACAAGTAGTCCTTTTGGAACAAATATAATACAATTACTTGAAAAGGCAACACCACAAGCCGAAAGAAAAAGATTGAGTATCCCATTCTGGACCCATCAAAGTCATTACAACATGAAATAAAGGTCTGATAATGATATGAAGTACCTGATCTGTTATCTGTTCTTAGAATAATTTCATTATCACTAAGTATCTTGTTAATATTCAGTTCATTAGAATTACAATGAAATATACACAAATTCTACAAATATCTAACAACTTGTAACAGTAGTTTTTTTCGAGCGTACGAAATCGCAACAAGTAATAAAGAGTGAATAGAGTATTATCCCATAAAAATTATATATCGAATACCAAAATTATATTAATTTACTATTATTTAAATGATAATGAAGAGAATAATTATAAAAATAAAATAAAATAAAGCAATAGAAAAGAATTCAAACAAAAATATTCGATGAAAAGAAATTAAGGTTTTAAAGATACTAGGGATTAGGGATTTTGACTTCACAATTCTATCCAATTTATTTTATTAGTTTATTAATTAATTTTAATTGTTCAAATAGGGAAAATAACTCTAAAATCACTAATAAGCTCTCTCTATTTATTGTTAGCTATTTTAACCCTGTCTAATTACCTAACTCTCAATAATGCAATCAAATATGAATTAAATTATTAAATTTTATAGTTTGTTTAAGAATTCATAACCTAAAGCCGTTAAATTATGAAAATCCCTAATGAGTCAAACTATATAGCTTCCACATCAAGTTATTATTCCCATGTAACTTATTGTCTTTTTCATATCAAAAACCCTTCTTCCAATAGTGATTAACGAAATAAATCAATCCAGAGAAAAAACTCTGCCTAGAAGCATTAAGTTCAATAATAAACTATATCTTGAATAAGAAAAAATAAATTTAATATCGTAAATTAATAATGTGAAAAATAAATTGATTCAATAATAACGTGACAAGTGAAAAATTATTATTAAAAATAATGGTTTAATTATAAAAAATGAACTCAATGCAATTGTTTTAGGAGCTTACTTTCAACAAAAATTAGAGTAATATGAGTCCAAATCATTGTTTTAAAAATTAGACTAAACTGACTGGTTCAAACCGATTTAATCAAGAATCATATTTCGATCCGAATTCGATAATAGAATCGGTAGCTTTAAAAACTAATATAAACCGGCAAAAACTAAATAAAAACTAGATTAAAACTAGTGAACCGGATCGATAATTGTTACAAATCGATTCAAATTCTAGAGTTTCTCAAAATCTGGGCCTGTTAAAAATTATGCCACTAATTCTTTAGGTTTTTGGCCTTCTTATTTCTAAGCATAAACTCTTAATTTGTTAATCACAACAATTAAATTAGCCAACTTCAATGCCAAACATGAAAAATAATATTATATTTTATAATATTTAATTTTTTTTGTTTATTATTAAATTCATTCATGTCTTATCCTTTTTGTTTAAAATTATTTACTAATCTTTTTTATTCTTTTTGCAAATGCCAAAGTTAAAGACTGTTTTTTATTTAATATCAAAGTTATTTTGTAACTTACATTTTCAATTGTATTTAATAAATATATGTAAAAATATTATATATAAAAATCTAGTTGAACATCCTAGTTAAATAGACCTCTATCTTCTTGATTCATCGATCGATCCGGTTCTTAGAACATCATATATATATATATGTGTACTAGTTATCTCAAATGTGTGTTGTATATTATTTGTACTTGTTGATTTTTACACGTTATAAATAACTATAGGAGGGTATATTAAATTAAAAATCTGTAATTTTAAAATTTCAATGATATTCAATCTAAATTTTTTCAGAGTCTATTAAAATTTTGTGATATTCAATTCAGACTTTTATAAAATTCATACAAATATGGTGAAATTCAATTATAAATTTTTAAAGGCTACAAATTTGATGATATTAAAAAAAATTACTGATTTGAAAGGATTCTATAAAATTATTGATTTCGTTAAATTTTAGAGTATTATGTATGAATAAAAAATTCAATCACAAATTCATCCTTTAACCCAAAGATTTCAAAAGTCTTTTAAAATCCAACAAACTGTTGATCCAATACACCTTCTAATAAAACAAAAACGGAATGGATATCATCGAATTTTAAACTACCCATATAGGTATCTATTTAAAATTTTACTATCGATGTTCATTCTAAACTCATTTAAATACTTATTTAAGTATTATATTCGAACCGATTAAATATTCACTACCTGCATTCATCTAAAAATCCGTTGAAAGTACTTCTTAAATAGGTAGAGTACATGTGAATATTTAATTATTCAAATTTTAAACTTAATTAAAATATATTTTTTTACTAAGAATGGAGAAGGTACCTACTACTGCCGATCACACTGTGCATTGCATGGCTTTCACTGTCTGTGTTGATAAGTTTTTAATGAAAAAAATAATAATTTTAGAAAAGTTGATACATTTCACTTTTTAATCCCTCATTATTTGTCAGTTTTTCATTTGGCTCTAAACTCATTTAATATGTTCAATTAAGTCCTAAAATTAATTTTGATTGCATGTATAAAAATCATTGTGATCCATCAAAATCAATGAAAATCTATAAAAAAAGTCTCATAAATTCCATAAACCTCTATATAGAATTTTAATAGAATCTATGAAAATCTTAGGAAATTCATCAATTCTGTCGAATTCAATAATTTTTTTAAAATCTAACACAATTCTAATTCAATACACCACATTTATCTTATATATCTAACTTTCATTATAAATGATAATATTATGAACAATTTATATTATTAAAAATATAAGAGCATTCACAAATTAAAAAAAAGACCATTCTATGAAATAATAAAATAAAATTTAATAATTAAATAACTTATTAATGAAATAATAATAATAATAATAATAATAATAATAATAATAATAATAATAAAATTACTTATTAACCAATTTAAATTTTCTTATAATGATTTAAATTTAATTTCCTTAATTTCCTCATATACAATACAATATCATAAACTGTTTATATTATTAAAATATGAAAATTAGTATTAGCTATTATAATAATTAAAAGATCAATCATTCTTTGAGAACATCATTTATAATTTTGATTTTTTTTTTTTTTTTTTTGCTTTCTGCCAAAGTTTTGAGCATATAATTAATTTTATGGTTGATTCTTTTGAGAAAAATTATTTCAGCACATATATGATTTGCTAATAAAACGCGTTATATTATAATTTTATATTTATATATTTTCTAGTGAATTTTATTTTCTATCTTTATCAAATAATAAATCTTATAATACATCTCTTAAGAAATAAAAATAAATTACACTTATTTCTTATAAATAAATTATTTGTAAGAAGTAATTATAACAATCAAATTACAATTTTATTAAAAATGATAAATAAATAAATTATTTTTTTTTAGTTAATATAATTTTTAAAGCACAAATACTTAAGTGGCAACATATAATTAAAATAATTTTATAACGAGTATTTTTGTATTTAATAAAAATTAAAATTTTCATTAAATAATAATTTTTTTTAAAATAAAAAATAATGCAGGTACAATCTAATAAATCTAATGAAATATTCATTATAATTAATATTTTGAACATTTAGTAAATATTACATTTTAATATATAGTTTTTTATAAAAATAAATAAAATCTAATAGAGTTATAATATAGTTATAGTTAATAAATTAATTAAATAATATAGTTATAGTATAAATAGAATTAAAATATAATTTCAATAAACTAAAAATTTATTTTAATAAATTAAATTTTCTTATATCTCATTTAATTATAGAAAATTTGAATATATGAGAGTTTAAAGAAAAAAAATAATTAATTAACTATATAATTTAAATTACAATAATTTAATTGTGTTAATAAATATTTCAGTTTATTATTTAAAAATTTCAAAAAAAAGTATAATGTAACCTTTTATCATTTAATAAAAAATACATGAGTTTTTAAAGCAATATAATAGAAATCACAATTATTAGGAAGACCAGATAAAGTGAAATTGATTTAAACTAAGTTGCAAGTTAAATTAAATAAATTGAAATTAGAATTAGCAAGTGGAGATAATCAAAAGTAAATTAAAGTAAATAGTCGTTGAGGTGGTCTAGCTATAAGGTCTTTATTAACTCTTAATGTAAATCATGAATAATTGATTTATGGTGTCCAAATTTGTCTCTCGAATCTAAATGGACCATTAAAACCACATGACATTTACTTCGTAGTTTAAAATGATTAAAACATTTTATGTCAATTCATGAAGGAGAACAAATCTAAAATATCTATATTCCTCTCTCAAATTTAAATATAATATCCCAACTATTCTCTATCTAATTCCGAAATGGATCATGAAAGATTTTTTCTTGAGATGCCATCTTGGTGACTGGCTTTGTATAAAACCGCGTGATATCTATTTTCGTAGCTTAATATAATTAAAACTCATTAAGATGGTGTTAATTCTTTGAGCCTCAGGGAACTTAATCTATCCAAGTTGTAAAATTCTTGGCTTAATATGTGAAATCCAATTTAGTTTGTCACTCTCTTAGTTTTATTTAAACAGATCTAAAATCGTGCAAATATGGAACCCATCATATTCACAAGCATTAAGTTCATACACATTAAATCAGAAATTTATGCATTCAACATAAATCAAACTATTTGAAATTACATTTTAAATTAATAGATAAATCTCATAACTATATTTGAATATTTAGCTTAACATTACAAATGTATTAATTATAACTTATACAAAAAGAATAAAAGACACAAATAACAAACTTTGGATTATTTCATTGGTTAACCACGGTGCTCATGTCCTTGGTTTGTTAAAATTCTTGCTCTTTCTCCCTTTTTATTGTAGTAACACTAGTGCTAAAAGCTACTGATTCTCGTTCCTCCTTTTGCTGAAGTTCTTTTGATTAGCTGCTCCTTATTCTCCTATGCGGCAACAAGTGCCAAGACAATGTCCAAACTTTTCAACTCCTTTCTTTGCTTCTTATATAGATATTTTGCTTAGCTCCCATTGGTTCATAGCACATATCACTTGCACAAGTTGCATTTGTTTTAAAAGATCTATCAAAAGATAATCTTATAGGTTGCTTTGCACTTAGTCCACATTCTTCCACGTTGATCAATTCTCCTTCTTTCTTTCTTCTTGGGCTGATTGGGCTTTGAAACTTGGATTCTTTTGATTTTTCCAGGAGCTTTACTTGGACTTCAATATTAGCAAGACTTCAAGGGGCTTTTTTGCTATGATTAAATGCCAAATGGATCATATTTGGTCCATTTTCACTTAAAATAACAGTTGTTGGTGTAGTTCATGGGCAAATCAAATAAAGAGAGAAAATCATATAAAAATGAAATTTATTCTTATTTTATTGTTCAAAATAATGTTAAATTCAATTAAAATAAATAATAAAATACATGCATATTTTGTTGTTGTCAAATTTATAATTAAACAAATTTAACCATACTCTTTTTAGATTAAAATCTTAATTAGTTAATAAATTGAAAAAGCAAAAATTTTCAAAGGGCTCAGATAGCCATTCAAAATAATAATGTTGAGGATAAATTATAGCAACAATGATAATGATTTTTTTTAAAAATTATTAAATTATTATTGATAATTTATATAATAATATAAAGAAATAAATATAATTAAACATAATAAGATAATAATAATAAAGTTTTAAAATTTTAAATATCTAATTATCTATATGTATTTATCTATTTAAAAAAAAAAGTTAAAAAACAATCTATCAAATTATATAGATATTATATATTTTTTATGTCAATTTTTTAATTAGCACATGACTAATATTATTTTAGAGTATTTCAAATTTCTTAAAGAGAATGTAGACAATTTATTATTTTTTTTTATTTTCACTCTTATATATGGTATAGATTATTATTTTTTTTAAAACAAAGATAATTATAAAAGGTCATAACTTTTGAATAGTTGAAAGTTATAGAAAAATATAAAATAGAATATCCTGTGTCCACAGTCGCCCTGCCCCGACTCGGCTCTAAAAACTTGGTTTCCGCCCCGCCCCTTCCTTCCTGCTCCATGGCCATTGGTGACCAGCACCGGATAAAATAACAACAAAGCAAGTAACTAGCAAACACAGGCAAAGCAAATGGAGGTGCTCAAAGTCTGGAGCTTCTCGTCTAATCCACTTAGGCATTTTCTCCACTTAGCCACTTCTACTACCACCTCACGAACCTATTCAGCCTTAGTCCTCCGCTGCTCCGCTACCACTAGGCTTGCCGGCCGGAATCGTAGGTCCTCCTCTTCCTCTTCTTCCTCCACTTCGGACCGAGAAGCTGTTCGCGCCATTCGGCTTAAAAAGGTTGAAGCAATCTAATTCTTTTATCAGCTCGTTTGCAATTGCAATCTTTTGTTCAAATTCGCATTATTAAGTATAATTTATTGATAATAAAAATAAAAATAAAATAAAATTAATGAATTTCGAGGGATTATTATTATTATTATTATTTTTAATTTCTTAAATTATATTTGAGATTAAGTTACGAATGTGAAAGCAGATTGAGTTCTGGATACTGTTATTTTCTTGTTTGAATTTTGGGTTAAAGACCTTATTTTTGTTTTGCTGGTTTTATTTGTGATTTTTTGCCCTTTTCCTCTTATTTTATAGGTTGAAGAACTGAGGAGCAAAGGCCTTGAGCCTTATGCCTATAAGTGGGACAGGACTCACACTGCTAATCAGTTACAAGAGATGTACAGGCATTTAGCCAATGGTGAAGAGATTAACGATGCGAGTGATAATGTGTCAATAGCGGGAAGAATTGTTGCTCGTAGGGCCTTTGGAAAACTTGCCTTTCTTACACTAAGAGATGACTCTGGGACCATTCAGGTTGGCCTTTTATTTGGATTTTGGTTGTGCCTTTTGACATTTGTAATTTGCTAGTATAGTGCTTCTTATCTTGATGCCTAGTTCATATTCAAGTTTTGGAGTTTTTTTATTAAAATTTTGGCTTTTTACTTTTGGTTTCTTATATTTTCTTTTTATTTTAGTAGAACAAAAATTTTGCTAAAATATTGTGAAAAAAATTTATCTTCAATACTTGTGATGATGGAGATGAGGCATTATGTTATCGGGCTCGTTGAAGATGCATAAATGGACATTTGCTTCAAGAACGAGAGGTTCTTTGACTGAAATGATATTGCTGCATTTTTCACTTGCATAGTCAAGACAATCAGAAACCAAAAAAATGCTTTTGAAGAATAAAACTATTGACTCGGCGATTTTTTCTTTCTATGTGAAGCTTCTCTTTTATCTGTTGATCACTTAGCAGCTGATGCTCTGTAATATCACTAAGTATATTAATATCTGGTACAAAGACAGTTTAGATGATGCTTAGCAGTTAAAACTATGTACAAACAACCTTAAATTTGATGGTTACAGATTCTTTATTGGTGTTGCTAGTAATTGTCGTTGGATTTCTTAGTTTTTTGGCCAGCCATGTCCTAATCTGAATTTTTTATGACTCTAGATAGAATTGATTATTACTTTATTGTCTGTATCAATATAAAACCCTTGTTCTGCATTTCAAGCTTTCTTTTGTTTAAAATACACATACACACACTCTTACACTTCCTGATTTGCTACAATGAGTGGTAATAGGGATACTTATTTTCCATTTCACTGCCTTTAATATTCTTCTTTGAAATAAGTGTAGCTTTTCCTTCTTTATTTTTCCCTGTTATAGCTTTATTGCGAGAAGGAAAGGCTCTTAAATGATCAGTTTGAGCAGTTGAAGACTCTTGTTGATATTGGTGATATATTGGGTGCTAGTGGCTCAATGAAACGGACAGAGAAAGGTGAAACTTTTTAACATAGGAATTAATTTGGGGAGCTATTGTTCCTTGAACATTATTGCTTAATCTTATTTATTTATTTGGCGTGGGAGGATAGTTGCAATTAGGGGATGCTATGCTTCCTCCATTCTTCCTGAACATAGAAACCATATTATTGATGTCTTCATATGATCCTTTGCAACTCGTAGTTAAATGTCATTTTTGTTCCTGGCTGTCCTATCAGGTGAGCTTTCAGTTTGTGTTAATTCTTTCTCCATTCTTACAAAGTCCCTACTTCCACTCCCGGACAAATATCATGGCCTGACTGATGTAGATAAGCGTTATCGCCAACGGTTAGTTCATTTTCTATTCTTAAGTTGTTTTGTTTCATGCTTTGTCTGTGTTGTATGATGACATAACAAGACAGGGAAATAATATTCTCTAGATTTGACTGTGAATCACATTCAAAAATCTTTTGGAGGATATATATAGTCACAAGATGTTAAAAATAAAACATGGAAGTGCTATATCTTAATTTTTATGAGGTCATTAATCATCGAGATGATTTTAAAGGATTTACGTCATGAATCATTGAGATGATTCTAAAGGATTTACACACTTTGTAGTTGTCTCTGTTTACTATTTTGCAAACATCTATTTGTTAATTTTGTGATTGTTCCTTATCTCCTGCACTGAATTTTGTTTCCAATTTTCAGGTACGTTGATATGATTGCGAATCCTGAAGTAGCTGATGTGTTTCGTAAAAGAGCTAAGGTAGATTATCTTCAGTCCCATTATTTATTGTTTTTGGTTTACAATTTTGTTGAAATCAGAATTATAAAACTGGAAGTTTCATGGTTTTTTTGGTACAATATGTACTTTTTCCTATTTTGTTTCTTGATCGCAATTTTGAGCTGTAGATCTTTGTTAAGATTTTCACAAATAATTAGGAGTGGTCCACAAGAAGAAGAAAAAGGGTTCATATCTGTAGAATTTTGCAAATGTAGTACTAAATTGTGTACATTTGGATCCATGTGATTGAACTCAATTGAATTTTGATTGAGGCTGAGTTGAACTAGGTTGATCATCATTTTGAGATTTCACAAGAATTATGCTATTTGTATTGATACATGTTCAAGTATTAACCAAAATGAATCAATTATTAAGGTTAAAGATATATAAAATTTCATTTATTTAAGCATCATTTGTTTATTATGGATAACCAAAACCAAACAATTTTGACCATTTGCCAAGCTGGAAGATATCTACGAAAGGTAACATTGTGACTCCCTATTTGGCTGACTAGCCCTGGGATAGGATATGGGGCATTCAACCTATTATTGAAGAATTCTTTAATCGATTAGCTGAATTATAATGAAGAAGGAACTAATTACTCTGGTTTTGATTGGAAAAATTTGCCTGAGACAACTTATGGTTGCCATAAAATCTGTTTATTTTCATTTTTTTCTTATTGCTTAGCAATTTAGTATTAATAATTATTATACCTCTCTGTTGGCAGATTGTTTCAGAGATTCGCAAGACTGTGGAATCAGTAGGTTTTGTGGAAGTTGAAACTCCAGTTCTACAGGTTTGTTGCCACCTTCATAGTGCTCTTAAGTCTTGACATCCTATTTTACAGTAGTTATTATCATTTTATGGGGAAAAGATACTATGTAAACTGTATATTCAAAGTTAAGGTCTTGACATCTTATGTTAGAGTAGTTATTATCATTTTATGGGGAAAAGATACTATGTAAACTGTATATTCAAAGTTAATTTTGTATATCATTGGAATATTTAAGCAATGGCCGTCATATAATTGAAACAACATTCATGGGGTGGTCTTTTTCAAAATAAATTGTTAAAATCCTAGCCCTCATCACTTACATAGCAAAAGTGAGAATATGTAGGTGAAGATGGGTGTTAAAAGCTTAATCTAATAAACTTCTGGAAGAAAAAGTTGGGTTGATGTAAGAATTCTTCACTTTTTTACAAAGCCTGCTTGAAGATTGCTAAATTTACCTTGAGCCTGCAATATACCAGTTGTGGAAGTTCTAGGCCTATAGATCATTAATGATAGGTCTCTGCTTTAATGTTTTCAGAGCAGGGGAAGTATTATAGTTCATTGATAATTTTTTGTTGTGAAATTTTGGACCTTAATAAACACGTTTCAGAGTTGCACTTGGCATTGTGCTATGCATGACATATATATGGAGGGGAAAGGGTCTCCTTGCATAGAGAAAACTGCTATGTTCCAAATGCAAATTGTTACTTACTAACTAAGAAAGACATATAATAAAAAGATCATGTAATATTATGAGATTTTATCTGACTTTGTTTTTATCACACTCTTGGTAGAATCTCAAATATGTTTGACATCGGCAATCTCAATTGACTTGCTAGTGTGAATGCGTTGTTATTTTTGGAAATATGCAATTTTTCTTGTTAGCATTTTTGGAGGGTTATTTTATAAGCAGCATGTAAAAGGAATCTGATAAGTGTTGCTGAATCTGTTCCTAAACAACTAATTTACAGAAAGTCAGTTTATCATTCTTATTTTTCTACATTGATATTTAGTGCCAGAAATGTTTGGTTTGTCCTTTTCTTATTTAAATACAGTTTTAGCTGATTTTCTCCAATTTTGTAAACTAATCTGATAAATTGCTTAACATATCTTGATTTCTTTCTTTTTACATTGCTAATGGTGCAATATGTATCTGTCAATACAGAAAAATGATTTGCAACTAGAACTTGGTTTTTAATTCATTTTATCTATTAGGGAGCAGCTGGTGGAGCAGAAGCTAGGCCATTTATAACATATCATAATTCGCTTGGAAGGGATCTTTATCTAAGAATTGCAACTGAGCTTCACTTAAAGAGAATGTTGGTGAGGATTTAAACTTAATTCTCTTTTTTAAGCTATGAAATTCACTTCATTGGTAACTTTTCTTCTCCTCTTTTCAATTGTGTTCATAAATGTTGTTTATGGGGATCTGCACAATATTACCCTCCTCCTTTCTGGGGGATGTTTAAGCATTAATTTTTCAAGTAGATCATGTTGTATTTTAGGTTCTTTTTACTGACCTCTCTTCCTTCATTTTTTTAGTGGTCTTAGGTTATGGCTCTTACTTCGTTTACAGTTAGAAATTACTCAATTCAGCAAAGCCATAATCAATGGGCATTGAATAAGGATCATTTTCCTATATTCAATTCAGTTTGCATCATCTATTAAATAGGTCTGGATCGCAAAACCTCAATTCACTACCTACTTCCGTGTGATTCCAGGTTTACTGGTTCCCCTGAAACTTCAATATACTTAACCTTCCATAGTGGTGCAGTTATTATTCTACAATGTGCATGTCCAAACTATCTCATTCTCACTTCTCTCAGCTTTTCCACATCACGTGCCAGTTTCACCTTCACAAGAATGCTTCCATTTTTTATCTGATTTACTAATGCGTTTGTGGACACCCATGGTATCATAATCCTCATTTTTAGCAACGCTAATTGTGCATGTGTATTGTTTCTCTGCTGTCTAACATCTATCATATGTCACAGTTGGTTGAATAGTAGTCCTATATTTCCCTTTCATGTTAGCTGAATCTTTTAGATCAGGTTGCAGTTCTATATTTCGCCCATCCTAATTTAATCCAATGGTTGACATCCTCCTCCCGCCCGTTATCATCTCTTGGTTTGTTTTTCTGTTGCTTGGGTTCAACCCTCCAAAAACAGCATTCTTCACTTTCTTGGTTCCTTAGGTCTATGAATTTGAAGGTGTTGAAATTAATGGACGGGTATGGGTATGCCCATGACCAATGTGTTAACTCAGGTCCAGTAATAATAATTAATTTGTTTAATTAATTAATCAATTATAATATTTAAATAAGTTTAAATATTATTTTAATTGGTTAGGGAATGAAAGTTAGAGTTTCAGTGGGATTACTATTACTGATAATAGTCCATCTCAAATAAAATAGGTAGGAGAACTATGCACTTTCAAATAAATAGGAAGAAGAAAAAAAAAGAAAAAAACTCTCTCTCTCCTCTCGTTCGTATAGCTAAGCCAAAGGCTTTTGGAATGTGGACGGAGTTCGTTATTTGTGATTGCTACTGTGGATAAAGGATAAAGCAGCAGTTTGTTATAAGAGGTAAGTATTCAACCCGCCTGCTTTTATTTTCATGTATGGGTACATGATTATTTTTTTCCTCAGTGTCTTGTGTTCTAGTTTGTGTATCAATTGATTGAATTGGATTGATATTAGACATATTTAGGTGTAAATAGTTCACACTAATTGTAGAGTTTACAATTTTTTATACACTGTCAATTTTTATGAAAAATCTAATATATATATATATTAGATTTGTTCTAAAATTTCTTTGGATACACATATATACATTGAAAAAGTGGAGATTATCTTTATTTTACTCTCCTTTTATTAGGGTTTACTTGTCAAACTCTAGATTAAATTAGTGGCCAGAAACAGTTTTTGAGGTGGTGCGTGGATTACAATCTCTGACACTGAGAGCGGGCTTTTTCTTGGCGGTGGTTTTGTTTCTTGACAGGAACTACTATTTGATAGCTCTTGATTGGCCATGGCTTGTAAATTTTAATTAATACACTTTTCTCTATCTTTTTCTTGTGATTTTTCCACTGTTTAGATTTTTTAAAATTTTAAAATTTATTTTTCAAGCTTCAGAAAATACTTTTCTTAATTTTAGTGCTTTTTTAATTAGTTAAAAATGCTGAAAAATTATAAAAAATTAAGGAAAATAGTTTTTGGTCATGTAAAAATTTCAAAAATTGCTTTATAATCTAAAAGTTTCTTTTCTATTATATAGTTAGTTTTTTTAATTAGTTAAAGAATTCTGAATTTTTGCAAAATAAATTGAAAAAGATATTTTAAGCTATTAAAATTTTTTTGAGAAAATTATAAAATTATGATGCGTGTATGTAAGACCTTGATGGTAGCAAGGACTTATGAACACAACAACAATTGTACGAAATAGTAAGTAAAACGTGTAAGATAAAACTATGCTCGGAAATTAACCACATGACTTGGGGATTCTGATACCACATATGAAACATGTTCATAAAACCTGTTAAGAGATCATATGAAAAGGTTGTTTAATGGAAGAGAGATATATAAATAGAGCTCTTATGCCTATCCCAATTCTAAATAGAGACTCCTGTCTTTCTCTAAGCTGTCTTTCCATATTATTTTCTAACAGGCTTCATGGATCCGTACCATGTGGTATTAGAATATCCAAGCTTAATTTTATTTTATATGCTTCCTTTTTCATTTTGTACAATTGCCTTTTTTTTTTTTTCAACAATCCTTGCCGTCATTGGAGTCTTATACATACTCATAATAATTTTCTATAACGTATTATTACTTAAAATTATTAAATATATTATACACATATGCATAATTATTGATTTAACAATATATAATACTTCCAATATAAGCAATAGACATACCGAAAATAATTTTATAATCTTTTCTAAATTTTTAATGGCCTAAAATATTTTTCTCAATTTATTTTGGAAAAACTAAGAATTTTTTAACTAATTAAAAAATTCATCATATCATAGAAAATAGGCTTTTAGATTATAAAATAATTTTTGAATGACCAAAAACTAATTTTTCTTAATTCTCTACAACTTTTCAGCATTTTTAACTAATTAAAAATGGCAAAAAATTAAGAAAAATATTTTTTGGACATGGAAAAATAAATTTACAAATTTCAGAAAATTTGAAAGATTATTGTAGGTAGACAATGAAAAAATCACGAAAAAAAAGAAAGGGAAGCTTACTAATTAAAATTCATAAATCACAGCCAATCAAGAGCTGCCACATGGCAATTCCTGCCAAGTGGCAGAACCGCTAGCCTAGACGAAGCCCACTTTTAGCGCCTCAGAGAGCGTAATCCACACACCACCTTGAAGATTGATTCCGGTGGGGGTTTTAGGGGCCCCTAATAATGTTTAAATGATTAGTTTTCACAGATTACACGTTGGCTTATTGAAAAACAAATCTTTTAACCTTAGAAACGTCACAATGATGTTATTGATTGACCACTGACAATACATACTAAAACGCCATAGTGTTCCTTTTTTATCATAGTTTATATTTACTTTAATTAACTTAAACTCTTTTAAATCAATTAAAAATAACGTATAATAACAAAAATTTTTAGAATAGATCTAGAATATTTTGGGACAATATATACATGAAATTTTTAATAAAATTGATAGTATATACAAAAAGTTGTAAACTCTACAATTAATACCAACACATTTACACCCAAATATGTCTAAAATCAATCCGACTCATTTAATTGATATACAACTAGAACACAAGGCATTTGTGCTCTAATACCAATATTCTTGTGCCTATATATGAAAATAAAAGCAGATGGGTCGAATACCTACCTTTTGTAGCATAGCGGAGGATGTAGCATAGTGGAAGATGGTGTATCACCAGTCTACTGATTGTAGAAGCAATCACGACTAACAAACTGCTCATTTTTCCATGGCTAAAAGCCTTTGGCTTAGCTGTACGAATGAGAGAGTTAAACATAACTGGGAGAGCTTGTGCTTAAAATTAATCAAGTCAACTCGGTTTTAGAAAAGAGGTAAACATAACATGATGATGTTGTGGTTACTACAATTATTTGTAATTGTATTGAAATCTGACATAAGTTGCAAAATGTGAGTTCTTAAGAAATTGAATAGACTAGTGAACTGAGGTTAGCCATTTTATATGTCTAAATTATTATCTGCATAGTGTTGTAAATTGAATTTTTTGTTTTAGTATGCATGCGCTCCTTGTGAAAGGAGAAGGAATAATTCTATGATGTGGATCACGCCATATGTGCGAAATGATGACCAAATGAGTTGAAAAGGAAAGTAATCTCAATTTTTGGTTGTGAGATTCTCTGAGAATATTAGTTCTCGAAACTAGTACCCTTATGAATTTTGCTTTTATATTTGACATTAACTGAATGTTACCTACTTGTGTATTTCTTTTCTGTAATATAGGTTGGGGGATTTGAGAAAGTATATGAAATTGGCAGAATATTCAGAAATGAGGGCATTTCAACTCGTCATAATCCAGAGTTTACCACTATAGAGGTAATCTTTTAGAGCTTTTATGCCTATCCCAGTTTTACATTATAGACTTTACGTATTCCATGCTGACTTTCATTTTTCTTGATGGCAATCTGACCAATGTTGTTACTAGCCTGGTCTTAGATGTATGAAGCATTTTCAGACTACCAAAGCATGATGAACATGGCAGAAGAAATTGTCACTCGCTGTGCTCTTGCTGTTCATGGGAAGCTTACTATTGATTATCAGGTAATGATACTGTGCCAGTAGCTATGCCATTTAATATATCTAACATTTGTCCATATTTGCGATTCAATGATTTGTGAATACTATATTGTTTCACCTCTCCACAATGAGAGTGGCCAACCATTATATCTGTAAAAAGCTTGTGTAATGTGTCACTGCAGGGGGTTGAGATTTGTCTAGAGCGGCCTTGGAGAAGGGAAACCATGCACAATCTAGTAAAAGAGGCCACTGGAATTGATTTCAGTGAACTTAGTATTGATCTTAAAATTGCTAAAGAAGCTACCTTGAGAAAAGTTGGACATGGGCTTGAGAATAAAGATAAATCTGCCATAGAAGCGTGCCTTTCTATTGGCCACCTCCTCAATGAGGTAACTGCACTTTCACTGATACTACATTCTTGCATGTACATTTCACAGCTAATTTCCCCTTGCAGGTTGTTGCTTTCACTTCATTGCTGATGTAAGATTTTTTTCTTTTGATACAGGCTTATTTTGCTTCTCTTTTGTTACTGCTGGATAATCTATTTTACATATTTCTGGAGATTATAACTTAGTTTAATTGTCCAGGTTTTTGAAATTGTTGTAGAGCCGAACCTCTTGCAACCCACTTTTGTTTTAGATTATCCAATTGAGATATCTCCGCTAGCCAAACCACATCGAAGGTATAAATATTTTACCAGGAACAGAATGTCATTCATTTTATCTGCACCAACTACCAAGAGTATTTGTTGCCCATTTTTCTTATTTTAAATTACTAGTTTAGGTGTTATCTTCCAAATTTTTCCTCTTAAATTGCTTGGTGTGGTTGCCAACACATGTTCTTGATGTGGAGAACAGTGGAAAATGGACATTTCTTTTGCATTTCGAATTTAAGTTGTCTACATGTGGGCACTTTCTGCTCTGTTATTATTGTCTATGCTACATGTAACTTCTATATTACCTTATCTAAATTCATGAGTTGTATTGTGTAAAGATTGTCCAATGCATAAACAAAATCTTTTTCATGTTATATATTAAGGTGGAATAAAAAGAGGAATTGCAATACATATGAAGTCTTTGAATGTGTTAGATCTGTCTTTTTTATTTTTTTATTTTTATCATTTTTACCTTTTATTCCTTCATAACAGGGATGCAGGCTTGACTGAGAGATTTGAACTCTTCATCTGTGGTCGTGAACTGGCAAATGCATTTTCTGAATTAACTGATCCTGTTGATCAGGTAAGTATTGACAGAGTCTATTGGTGTTTATTTTGCAATTAGACTCCTTCCACTTTCTTAATGCAATTAGAAGAAAGTAACACTTCGATTGGATTCGATGTTTTTCCGACAAACTTGGACATGGGGGTATTGAATTCAATTTTATTTTGCTTCTCTCTTGATGCTGTCTTGTATGCCTACACTATAGCACTGGTACCAAAATTGAAGCAAGCATGTATTATTCATGCCCGATGCCTGATTCTCTCTTGCTTTTGTCTCCCTTTTAACTTCTCATGTCCCTCATTCAAAAGGAAGTATTGATATGATCTGCATATAATGGCTTATGTGGATTAATACTAACAACTAAGACTCTTGAGCTATGCCTTCTGTCCTAACCCCCCCCCCCCCCCCTAGTTGTTTGACCAATAGTCCACATGGGCTTGTGTCGTGACACTACTTTTTGTCCTTTTGGTGCATCATGGAATTTGTAATTGGGTCTGAAAAAGGTTTGTCAATGTTTAATGGTGGCAGAGAGGACGCTTGGAAGAGCAAGTGAGACAGCATAATCAGAAAAGAGCAGCGGCTATTTCAGAAGTAGATCATGTAGAAGAGAAAAAACATGAACATGACGATGATTCATATGAAGTGACACTTGATGATGACTTTTTAACAGCTTTGGAGTATGGAATGCCTCCTGCTTCAGGAATGGTAATCATCTCTTTAAACAGTGCATTTTTGTTTTTTCCAGACGATGTTTGGAACTGAAATGCTGCTTTCTAATAAAATAGATGTTATTATAGAGATAAAAAGAAAACTCTTGCAGCATCAGTGCCTCTAGGAAAAAGGTGATACAACAACAACAACAACAACAACAACTAAGTCTTCATTCCAAACTAGTTAGAGTTGGCTGTAAGAATATTTTCTCTCCAATATCCACTCTGATAGTTAATAGCAATGCAAAGCTAAGTACAAGTTGGAAAAAAATTTGAATTACTTTTTGAAAAGGGAATTTTAAAATCATTTGATATATTAATAAATAGAACAAAGCATAAGGTAGGCAATAACAACTAACTAGGGTTTGTTATATGAATCTTTTATCTCCATTCTGTTTTATTTGTATATTCTCACTAATATCTAAAGACTGCAGATCCTTCATGACAACTTTTCTCTAAGCAGTTATAGGTTGAATTCTTCCTTTTTTAGCACCCTCCACTGCCAACTTTTCACATTTATGAACTAGTGCTTGTTGGGGGTCTACGTAATACATTATCATACCACCTCAAATGTCCTTTTCTCATTTTATTTCTAACTTCTGCTGCTTGTACCTTTTGTCTGATGTGGTCATTCCTAATCTTGTCCAAGCATATGTGATCACACATCCATCCTAGCATTTGCATCTCTTCTCTGCAACATTCATCTTGTGAACATGTTGGCATTCGGCTTCCAACATTGACTCCCATAAAGCACTGCTGATCTCATCACCGTTCTATAAAAGTTACCTTTCACCTTGTTAGATATCTTACTATCGCATGTTACACCTGTAGTATTCTTCCATTTTATGCATCCTACTCAAATTCTATGGAAAACATCTTTATCCATGAGACCCCCTTCTGGAACATAGTTTAGATATTTGAATAAATTATTTTTGAATACCATTATACCATCTAATCTAGTCTCACTTTCCTACTTCATTAAACCAATTTTGCTGTGCATGTATTCCTTCTTACTGCTGCTTAGCTTAAAACCTTTGTCCTCTAGAAAAAGTGATAAATATCGAAGTTTATTTTTTGTGACAACAAGTTACTTTGGAGTATCAAGATGCAATGAATTTGTGAGGTGCCCACCCTCATCGCTCATTTTATAATAATAAAGATGCCCGTGTTGCATTTTTCATGTTTATTGTTTTTTCGTGAAGCATTTTTCACTTGTAATATCAAGCATAGAAGAATCTCTTATTCTGAATTTTGTCCTGTTAGATTTAAATCAGGTATGACAAACAATATTTCTAAATTCTTAATTTATATAATCTATGTAGGAATTGTAAGCCTTGAATTGGTGGATGAAGTGATTGAAGGGAGTTGAGTCAATGTTTCACATAGAAAAAGAGAATGATGGTTTTGATAAGCTAAAATTTCTTATGTCCTGTATGTGTGTTTTTTGAGTGAATTACAATGGTTTTTCTCTTTTCTTTTCCCTAGGGACTTGGAATTGACAGGCTGGTGATGCTACTGACAAACTCTCCTAGCATAAGAGATGTTATTGCTTTTCCCGTGCTCAAGGTTCAGCAGTAGGCTCGCAACAAAAGCTGGTGGATTTGCTCACATTCTGTGTTAGTACTTATATATTGTCAATTGGCAAAGAAAATAGTGTTCCCATTCTTTTTTTTTTTTTTCACCGCTTTTCTTTCTATTTGGGGTTGGGAAAGCACTGGTGGAATATAGCCTCCTTTTACATAAAATGAAAATTTTGTTTCAGGTCTTTATTTTTCTTTAGATTTGAGAAAATACAGTAGGCCTGTTAAAGTTAGGTTGACCCTGGCATTTTTGGAGGTCACAATTGTATAATTAGATCTGGAATCTGAGAGAATTTTTTCCCAATGGCCGGTTTTGTTGGTATTGGAACTTGTAAAATCTCTCCATCAGAATTTCTGCTCGTATTGAAAAGCAACTGAACTTTCCTGCAAGAGTTATGTTTTCTTGAAAATGTAGTCCCAATGATGCAGGGAAACTCCTTGCCATGGGCGTTCCTGCGTTTCAGATCGTGTAAAATTATATTTTAAATGCAACATAGTGTAGTCTTCTTTTGCTTGAAGATTACTTTGGATGATCACTTAATCAGATGGAGAGTTACTTTTGATTTTGACCAGGTTAAAGGTAGTTTTAGAAAGAAAAATCTTATTTTCTGTCGTTGGCTTGGTACAATTTTAAGGATGTAATGGTCTGTCTGGATTTATGGATTTGAACTTTGTATTAGGATCTGAATAAAATCCATTTTGATTAGTTAATTATTTATAGATTTGAATTCTAACAAAATATATAAAAGATTCTGGAAATCGACAAGACAAACACCCAACTTAGCTAAGTCAAAGGATGGAATAACCCATTAAGGTCTATTCTTTTGAAGAACAAGCTATGAGAAGACATTGTCTCTCTCTCATGATATGAACAAAAGCATAAAAAGAAAACATGTTGAAGGATGGAATAACCCATTAAGGTCTATTCTTCTTAAGAGATAACACTATTTTGGCTTTAAAATATTTACATATTCCTTTGAAAATGGCTATTCTTTTCATTTTTATATTAGAGGAACCTCCTTTTACAAGAACATTTCTTGCTATTCAATCTCAAGAAATTCTTTTATTCATGTCAGGACCATCAAAGAGATGCCTCTTAGACTTTTGAGATTGCTGTTAGATTTTGAAGTTGCATTACATATATTACTGTATATATATATAAAAAAAAGACCTCTTTTACAAATTTTTTACACCACTTTTATATAGGACCCATTAATTTATTTTAAATTTATTACTTAATTGGTGTTATTTGGGTTAACTAAATGTTAATAGACCCAAACCAAATTGAATACCGAAAAACAAAACTTTACTAAATAAATTCATAATTCATTACTAAATGTTACTAAAAAAATAAATAACTAAACGTTACACATTGTTTGAAACCGTTGATTTTCACTCATTGCAAGTAAACGTAGTTTACTTATATATATATATATATATATATATATATATATATATAAATTTTTTAATAAATTATAATATTATGAATAATTTATATAACTAAAAATCTAAAAAATTCAAAAAAATAGAAAAAAATAACATTTTATGAAATAATAAAAAATAAAATTTATCAAAGTAAGTATTAGTTTGATTTGACTTATTACAATTCAAATTTATACTGTATAGATAAATAGCTAAAATAATAATTAATATATTAATCATTGTTTATAATTTTGATTTTTTTATTTACTTTTTGCTAAAGGATATCAGCGTGTAATTAATTTTATGGTTGCTTGTTTTTTGAGAAAATAAAATTTCTTTCAACATATTATATGTTTTAGTAATATAATATATTAATATCATAATTATATATATATATATATATATATATATATATATATATATATATATATATATATATATATATATATATATATAATATATTTTTATATTTTATATAAAAAAAT